>WSYH01001171.1:36123-137370 GCA_036426205.1 Ascaphus truei | reverse complement strand
TCCCGAGTGGGTTTGAGAACAAGCACCTGCTGTCCTGGGATGAATTCTCTGCTATGGGCATTCCGGTCATACCATTGCTTTTGCTTGGTCTGAGCGGCCCTGAGGTGGTCCTGGGCCACCCCCATGAGCATCTCTAATCGGTCTCGGAGATCTACTACATATTGGATCACTGAAGCATCAGTAGCAGTAGCCTCCCCTTCCCATCCCTCACGGAATAGGTCCAGAGGTCCACGTACCCTGCGGCCATATAGTAGCTCGAAGGGGGAGAAGCCTGTAGATTCCTGCGGTACCTCTCGGTAGGCAAACAGCAAGTGCTGTAAATGAATCTCCCAGTCTTTCCCCTCCGCCTCTATAAAGGTCCGAAGCATCTGCTTCAGGGTACCGTTAAACCTCTCACATAATCCGTTTGTCTGGGGATGGTAAGGGGTAGTGCGCCGGTGCTGTACACCGCATGCATCCCAGAGACAATGTAACAGTTCACTCATGAACTGCGACCCCTGATCGGTTAGGATCTCACTAGGGAAACCTACCCTAGAAAAAATGTTCAGCAAAGCTGCTGCCACTGTCTTGGCATCTATGGTGCCAAGCGCTACCGCCTCAGGGTACCGGGTGGCACAATCCACCACCGTGAGGATGTAGCGCTTCCCTGACCTGCTAGGAATCATAAGGGGTCCTACAAGATCCATAGCTACTTTCTGGAAGGGTTCCCCTATTATCGGTAGGGGTTTCAGGGGTGCCTTCACACGGTCGCCCGCCTTACCCACTCGCTAGCAGGCATCACAAGAGCGGCAGAAATTGCCCACATCTTGAGATGCCCCCGGCCAGTAGTAACGCTGTAATAACCGGGCTCGCGTTCTGTTGACCCCTGATGTCCCGCTAACGGAATAGAGTAAGCTACCCGTAACAGTTGCTGTCAGTACCCCTGGGGCACTACTAGCTGTCGCTTACCGGTCAATCCCTCCTCTATCCCTGGGTTCCCTTCTTTTCTATACAGGAGTCCTTTATACCATAGGCAGCGCTCAGTGCCCTCCCCTGCCTGAGACTCGGACGCCCGAAGTCTCACGCCGGCCAGGGTAGGGTCTGTCTTCACTGCCTCCCTAAACTGGGCTCCTAATTCTGGCCACACCCCAGTCATGTCATTGTCTGGAGAATGGGGAAGGGTGAGGGGAAACAGTAAGTCAGTCTGTGGTTGCAACTGATCCTGGCTTACCTCCCCGGGCTCCTCTGCGCCCTCCACTAACGTTGGTCCCAAAGGCTGGGGGACTGGCGCTGCCGCCATTGCCGCTGTCTGGCTCCGGGTAACCGCCGCCACTGCAGCGGGCTGGGGCACTCGGTCATAGGTGCAGGTCATCGGTCCCATATCGTTGCCAAGAAGAACTTCAGCATCCAAACCGGGTAAAACCCCCACCTCCCGCACACCCTGGCCCTCCCCCCAATCCAAAAAGATTCTGCAGGAAACGTGGCTCTCCGTCGGCCACAGTGATCTGTATCCCAGGGCCTGGGATCAATTCCTCTGGCCGGACCATATCAGGTCGGACCAGGGTCACTGCAGCTTCTGAATCCAGCAAGCCAACTGCTTGCCGGTCACCGACTGTGACCGGGGTGAGATGTCTGCTCCGGCCGTCCGTCTGCTGCAGGTCCGCGCTGAGATGTCCTCCGCTCCTGGCTGTAGGCACCGATGAAACCGGGACAGGCGTTGCATGAGACGTCTCGCTGGGAGTTGGTTCCATGACCGGTCCGGAGTCTGTGGTGGAAGCCACCCGCACGCGGGCTACCGGCTTCGCAGCTGGGGTGCGTTGCCCCTGATGGGGTCCGCTGGAACGCAGGGGTTCCGGGCAATCTGGTCTGATGTGACCAGGGCGGTTGCAGTTTTAGCACCGACGCTCGTGCCGGAGCTCCCCCACCTTCGGTGGACTGCTGCCCGCAGGCGGCCTCTGAGTCCATTGGGGGGTATTGGCAGACTTTCTGGCCGGTGCCGCCACCACCGCCGCCTTGGCTACTGTTTTGGCGGTCATCAGGGCTCGGCTGGCCACATAGTCGTCTGCAAGCCTCGCTGCCTCCTGGTAAGTCTTGGGCTTCTTGTCGTACACCCAAGCCCTCACCGCCGGCGGGCACTGCTGCATGAGCTGCTCCTGAAAAATGAGGTCCAGCAGGCGTTGGTAAGTCCGTGCCTCATAGCCCTCCACCCAGCGTATCCCGTACAAAGCCATGCGGGTAGGTGACATAGGACTCCTGGGGCTGCCTCTCTTCCTGCCGGAATTTACCCCGGTAGGCTTCAGGGGTAAAACCGTACTGAAACAGTAACAGTTCTTTCAGGTGGTCATAGTCATCAGCATACTCATCTGGAAGCGCCATCATTGTCTGCTTAGACAAGCCGGACAGTAAGGGGTCCAAACGTGCAACCCTATGCTGGGGAAGCACTTTGTACTGCCGACACTGTGTTTCAAAGTTCTTTAGAAAACTGTCGATCTGATCAGTACCTTCCACGAACTTGGTGAGACTGTGCTGATTCAGTTTGAGTTCATCTGAGTTGGGTTGGACAGAGGGGCAATAAGCGGGTCTGTTCACTGCCATAGTGATAAACTGCAGCCGCTCCTCCGGTGTCCCTCTGTCACCCCACGCAGTAATCAGTGCCAACATTTCAGAGGTGAACGGACTGGTAGCCACAGCAACCAGTACCCCTCCTGTTGCACTGCTCCTGGGAGGTGCACTCGTTCCCTTCCCGAGATTCCGCCGCCCCGGCACTGGGTTCCTTCCCTGATCTCCGGGTGGCTGTATAAAGGCAAGCTGAGCCGTATCCTGAGGCTCTGCAAGCCGGGCTTCATAGTCACCGATTGCGTCAACCATGTCTGCGACCTCCTGGTTCTCATAGGGCAGTCCATATTCACGGCACTTGTCCTTCAGCTGAGCTCGGGTCCTCATGTTGGATTAGCCTTCCGCCTCACTCATGGTTCACGGTCGCAGCAGTGAGGTGGTGTTACAACTTGTGTTAACTGTTGCACTACTGTGTGTTCAATATCTTTAGTCCCAGGAACTCGCAATTACTCTCGAGTTCCCACTATATGACAGAGTCCCACAGAACACAGTAATATAGGTTCAGTTCAATCCCGCCGCTGCCACCAGTTAATTATAGAGCTTGTTACGATAGCTTATGACAAGATATAATGAACACCAAATATCTGGGTTGAACTGAACGAGGCTTAGATATAATAAAATATATTTATTCCTTAAAAAGGTGAACACAGCAATATAGTACAATTAACAGACAAGAAGGTAACACTTACTTAGGGTTGGGGGATGGAGAAGTATCAGCTAGCAATTCTCCAGCAATCCGGTGACATTCCAGGTGGAATCAGAAGCACAACTAAAAACTGTAGGGTTGACACAGTTTATATACCTGTGTAACCCTATTCTTAACATTTGTCAAGGATTGGACTTCGGCTGAAGTGGATCCCAGTGGCAGGAACAGCAGGGAGCGAAGTAGGGGTCACAAGCAGAGATCAGAGGCAGGCGGCAGGTAGCGAAGTCAGGAAACAAGCAGGGGTCCAAGGCAGGCGGCAGGTAGCGAAGTCAGGAAACAAGCAGGGGTCCAAGGCAGGCGGCAGGTAGCGAAGTCAGGAAACAAGCAGAGATCGGCAACGAGGAAACTGGAACAGGTGATAGCAATAGCTAGGACAGCAGTAAACACAGGAACCTTGCAGGAGCTAGGAACCAGTATAAACAGGCAAGGGAGGAACAGGAAAGGGAGGTTTATATAGGCAGGCTGAGAGGTGGAGCACAGGTGCAGAGGTGTCAGGTATCAGCGTCTGGAATGTTCCTTAGTTTAGCAGCAGCAATCCCGGTGGACAAGTATAGGTACTGCAGGCTAGAACAAGACATTGAGAGTGGCAGCAGTCCCGGTGGCCAAGCATGGGTACAGCAGGCTAGAGAATATGACAACATTGAATACAGACTATTGGTGAACAATTATCTGTATCCAATCCCTAACGTGGAGACACAGATTAACCCATGCCCCCCAGCTAATTAGCCCATGTGTACTGGGACTCTATGGGTAGCCCCATAATTAAATCAGGGGCGACGACCAGTTTACCAAATGAAGTATCTGCATTGTTTGTAGGTGTAGACATAACACTTACAAACCACTCCAGTTTGATGATTCTCCACCCTCAGGTAACAATTAGAGGGGCAGAGTCTGTTGATTAGTACTTGGTCTGTTGATTAGTACTTAGTGTAAACAATCCGGGCAGTTAACTTTTGATCACAGTGCTTAGGCTCAATCAGCCGGCTGCCCTTCATGACCTATTAGCATAGCAGATGGTCTGCATTTTCAGAGCAGATCCAAAATACCATACATATATACTTTAATATCTACACATATTAATAAGTTCCATTCTGGTGGGCTCAGTGGGTCGAAATTTGCCAGTTCTTAATGCCTACAGTGACTCCCCACATTGGCCAAATATCAACTCTCTGCGACCTCCAGAACTGGAGATACAGAAATGCACTTTAAAACATTAAAATACAGGATTATAATGAAACATGGGAACAGGGGAACATACATTTTTCATGACATGAGAAGGTGTAAACCACATTCCTGGACCGCACTCCAGTTAACCCCTTGCCTCCCTGGTGAGGTCAGGGTGTGGCCATATGGGGTGCAACCCCTTTAATACCGGGCCAACCCCCCTCTCCCTCTACAGCGATGCACTAGCACAGTAAGAATCCAATCAAACTAAAGTGCCCAGGGGACACAAAGTGGATTCCTTGCCATGAGAGCAGCCACTGTGAAGAGACAGCCGCGAATGAGACTGAAGTGTGCCCGTGATCGTAAAAGGAGAAAGACCGCACAGATGGTCCAGCAACTCTCCCAACAGAGTAAGTTAAAGAGTCAAGACAGAAAGGGCCAAGCCTATGAGTCTGCTGACGGTAAAAGAGAGGTGCCATGGAGTGCACTTCGAGTTAATAGGAATCCCAACCAAGTTGAAGTACTGAAGATAAATGGTGTGGAACCCAACACTGAAGGTACACTGAGGGAGAAAGGTCCAAAAGAGAAGGCCAAACAGTCACTGGCGAGTGTATGCAATGAGCTGACCGGAGTCAATGCTCTTCTACAGGATAAGGGAGACTCAGAGCACGAGAGGACAAGGACAACGATGCATCTTCAGGATTTTCAGATCAAGGTCACAGCGTGGCGTAGAGTCCTGGCAGAGAAAGCTAATAGACAGCAGGAGGCTCAGGAACCTTTGCAAGAAGAGACACAACAAAAGCGGAGCGTCAACCTTAAACTGAAACTGGCACAAGACAAGGAGATAGTGAGGTACCAGTCTTCAGGCCCAGATGGCCTGGTAATTACCCCAAAAAGAAAATGCCTAAATTGGAAGGCAAGAAAAAAAAAGGGGGGGGGGAGGGAAGGGTCGACGTCGGACATTTTCGACAAAGATGCTGCTGCATGAGAATGGTGCACGGCCGCTCACAGGATATTGTTTCGCTGGGGGGAGGGATATGTGACAGAGTCACTGACTCAGCAAGCTGGAATGGAGGATGTGTGTACTTTCCAGCACTAAACCAGTAAACCTACAGTTGGAGAACTGCATACACCTGCATTCTAATTAAGCAGGATAGAAAAATTGGCAAAAGCGCTCTATGCCAGGAAAAACAGGATATAATATTGCCAAAACCATCTTCCAAAGGTATCCGTGATGAGTAATAATGGTAGTAATGTATAACAACCAGAATGGGTACTATCCTCCTGAAGACAGGTGGTGGGTAGTACAAGCACACCCACAATCAGTCTCATTGGCAGGTTCCCCCGGAATAAATGCAAGTACTCACATATCCTTGGATGGCTGACAGGCTGTGCTGCTTCCAATGTTGATATACAAGAAGTGAAAAGAGAGGGAGGAGCGCACGAACCAAATGGAGCAGGAAGGACCCAAAGTCAAAAAATGAATAAAAAGGGCACTTTAATATTTCATGAGACCCATCCAACGCGTTTCGAACGTCACAGCGTTCTTTATCTTTATATGTGTATATGTGTATGTATATTTGTGAGATTGTCATCAGCGTTGGTTATAAATAATAGAAATGACATAAGGTAATATACAATTCCATATACCATTAACGCAGCAACCGTACCTGCAACAGCAATATCTCTCGGCATCTCCCCCTGCAACTACTTTCAATATGGCTGCGCGGCGTCAAATGGCGTTGCCATGCCAATGGGAATGTCACGTGACGTAACAGCATCACGTGATTCCCGTTGCCATGACCATGAGATGCCACATGATGTCATGTGGTGCCACGTTGTCATGGCAACTTGACGCCGTGTGACGTTGCATAGCGTCCCGTTGTCATGGCAACACAGTGTCATTTAAAAAAATAAATCTCCGGGTTGTCCGTCAGTCGAAGGTGGCAACCCTGCTCTCGGCTAGGAAGCCCTAGCTGTTGCTCTGGTCCCACAGTCCTGCGAGGAGCTTTGCTGCGGGGACCAGCTGGGACCCCAACCTAGGATAAAGATAAAGATTGCTGCGAGGTGGACACAGCCTGCTCCCCGGAACCGGCGTTCCTGTTTGCTATTGGAGCTACAATACAGATAAGACTTTATTGTTATACTTTGTGGAGCACATGTTTTGGGCATAACCAGATTAGCTGGCTGCCCTGTTAGTAAGGGCTCAAGAAGTTGAGTTAGTTTCCCTAACGGGAATAGGTTTTATTTTCTATAATTTGGTTTCTTAAAGGGACAGTGCACCCGTACTTTATTTGGTTGTGGCTAATAAACCACTACAGTTTAAAGTTTCCCATCGTGTCTAGCGTCTTACTGACCCCTCCGCGAGGCGGTCCTGCCACAGCGCATATAGGATACCAGAAAAAACTTCCAAAGTGCCCTTCCAAAACTCTTTGGAAATCTGGGGAAAGTGTTAGTCCTGAAATATATTAGTTACTGTATATCTAACAAACACGATTTAGGTATTAGGTTGTACACCGAGTTTTGAATATTTACAGCTTCCCCAATCGTGAATGTGTTTCTTTGAGAAATATTATGTACCAAGGATATTGTAACTTAAAGAGGAAATCCAAGCAGGTCGTTATTATTCCCATGATTTTTCATTTTTTACATAGGATTGAAGCAGGGGGGTCTCCGGAGCTGAACCCCATTAATTTCAAATTGGGACCCCTTGCTTCCGGAGATATGTCCGTATTATCTGCTGGACTACCAGGGTTCACATAATGGCCGCTTTTCAAAGCTCCCACTCCCTGTGGGTCAATAGGAAGCCGCGACGGCACCCGGTGCAGCTTCCTATTGGCCTACATGGCGCAGGAGCTTTAAGCCTGCAGAAGTTACCGGCACCCCCTTTGGAGTATCTCTAGAAGCAGGGTGTCCCTGGAGCTGAGATTAATGGAAGTTCAATCCTATATATAAATCTAAGAACGTAAAAAAACGCTTGGATTGCTCTTTTAACAACTCTTATTTTCCAATTCTGCATATTTCTCCCATGACTACTGGTCCCTGCTGTTATAGTTGCCTACTAAGCACTGCAGCAAACAAGATGTCTTCTCAGATGAGCTGAACATGCAGGTGTGCCCTGCAGGCCCTTCCAGTGGCAAATATTTTACACACCGATTATCTGATTTTCGGCTTCTAGAGCTTACTAAACTTTTATACATAATCCCTAAAAAGTGGTCTATTTATAAAGCTCAGGATGTTTGCCCCATGCAGTGCATCAAATATTTCCTACTTCCATTAGCATCTGTGTCAATTAAGTTTCTTTATATTGACCAGACATCTTTAGCTGGTTGATATCTGGGTAAACCTGGCAGAGATGATTGAGTCTTGGAAGAAGGAAAAAAATAAAATAGATATAGCTAGTTATGACATATGCGTCTTTTAACTTCATAATAAATGCTCCAATGAACAACGTACATAGACAGAGAAAAATAGATTTCAATTGCTTAATAAAATATCTGACCCATAACGTTGTATTCAAAATCACTTTTTTAGCGTTAACTAAATACCAACATATTTAGTTTTGGCACTTGATAAATAGACCTCAAGGACTTATTCCATATGGTCTGAAGCAACCCCAACAATTGACAAAAACATAATGTCAATAGAAAAAGAGGGGTGGGGGGGGGAGGGGGGGTTCCCAGCACTCACTGACGAATACAGGCAAAAAGGGATATGCAGGAGCAACAAACCAATCAGGGATCGCCATTGCTGTCTCTGTCCACTGATGACGTCAGCGCTGAGGGGTATTTCATGTGATCCCTTCAACATTCCCAGACGGTATCCCTATTGCAGCGGCTACAGGAGGAAGCACACAGAGCAACTACGGAGACATCCTGGCAACTGATCAAAGTGCAGTATTATCTCTTTCTCCTTGCTATTTGCTGAACGCTCTGGACAGTTGTTGTTGGCATATTTATTGTCATATGTATTGCCCTTATAGACGTCAGGTGGTTCTCCTCATTAGGATCCAAACTGACTTTGTTATTTGCATTTCAATATAGGGCTCCATGTGTGATAGCTACATTTACTGTTATTAGGGAGCTTGCTTATTTTTTGACACAGGGTATAAGGGAAGTACCTCTGGTCATTCCGACCTCTGGGAATGGGCCTGAGGAAGGGGCCAGTCTCCCGAAACGTTGCCCCCCCCCTATTTTCCCTGTTTCTTTCTTTCTTACCCCCCCTGTGGTTTCCTTTGTCCACCCTCCCTTTCCCTGTGTTATCTCCCTCTCCGTATTCACTGTGAGCTTTTTTTGCTTCATTTATATTTTGTTGATGTTTTTTGCATGATCCAAGTTGTGTACTTTTTGCTTCATTTTTGCATATTCATTTATTAAATTCGTTTGGCATATCCCCTTTTTGCCTTTATTTGCGTAAGGATCCGGGAGTCACGCCGCCCTCGGCACGGTCCCGGCTTACCTCGGCCCGCGAATGGGTGCTCTGCGCCCTGCAACACATCAGCTGGTCCCCCCTCCACCAACCGCCGTACAGCGCACATCACGCAGGCAGCTAATTGTGGAATCTTCTGGTCCCGCCTCCAGGTTGCGCCCGCGCGGTGATGGCATCGACGCACGCATGGACCGCGTCCCCTATCATCAGCTGCAATCCTTTCCACACCTGTCTCCTGTACCACTTTTGTCAATCACAGCCTGTACTGAGGACGCGCCTTCACTTTGTCCGTCCACTCATTGGTCATTGCTCCCTATATATGCTCAGCCTGCCCTCTGGCAAATTGGCTGAGCATAAACCTTTGTTGTTTCGAAGTGTTCACTGCTACCCTTGCCTCCACAGTCTTGTCTTGAAATCTTGGTTCCTAGCTACAGTACTCTGTTCCTGACCCTGCTATCTCTTGGACTCCACTCTTCTATACTCCTGATCCCGGCTACCAACGACAAACCGCACCTCTCCAACCCAGACCTCAGCAAGTATCTTGACTATCCTTACCTCTCCAACCCCGACCCGGCTACCTTGACCAAGCTCCAGACGCACCCTTGCGGCTGTGGGTGGCGTTATATATATCTATCCCCACCTCGGCCTTGCGGTCACGCCTTGTTTGTGGTGAGCACTCCGTTACAATTTGTCAGCGAGTGCTGGGAACGCCTCCCTCTTTTCCCATTTATACTTTGGAGGACATAGAGTTCCTCCTTGTTCCCTTGTGCACCATTCATGTTACCTTTTTGCTCCTATTTTTAAGTGCTATCTATCCCTGTTCTTTTTATCATGTCAATAGAAGTTGTCAGCCACTTGTACTGAATAAAACTCCTGCGCTGGGATTCCTTAAGTGATCCTGTGTTTACTATTGACTGCCATTGACTTGAATAGCAGTTAATACAAGAACTCCATATGGAAGGTCAGTGTATTTCCCACTTGGAGAGTGGGTACAACCAAACCCAAAACAAGTTACGGTGAGTAAAAAAAGTGCCAAAAACCCTCCACTGTATAGTATACAGCAAATAAAAATACCACTTGTGGGTACATTCGCATGTCTCAGACAGGTCTGAAAATCTGCCTTTTCCAATTATCTCTACAATGTTCCACTGCAGCCAGGGATTCTGGGTAATGAAATGCAAATGAGCACTCAGTGAGTTAATTTTTGCTTCTTGTCCATTTTAACATGGACCCCTATAATCTTATACCTGCCGTATTACACAGCTTTTCAGCTAAAAGTAAGTACTAAGACATAATAAATCGCTAGCAAATTAAACAGAACACAAATATGAATGTTGGATGTCTCTGACATCAGTGTAGAATACAATTTCTATATTGTAAAACATTTCTGTGTGATGTGAAACAGCCTACACCCACAGAAAAGGTTATTGCCAAACTGGGAATAATTAAAATAACATGACCATTTATACTGGTAGAATATTAAAAGACGAAATAGCTAATCACATTTAGTAAAATATATAAAAGGTCTTAGTTCACTGTAAAATTGTTTCTTTTTTTATTATGAAACTGGATGTAGTCTGCATGTCTGCATTGCTGTGAAAAAAAAAACCAGGCAAAATCATTGCATTAGTCCAACGTAGTTTTGGCCCCTTCCGGAAGTTTTCATCTAAAAATCCCCATTGGTTTTAAATAGATTGTCCGCCTCAGTGTAGATAAAATAAGGCCCTTAGGCCCAGATTCACAAAATGGTTGTGAATGGGAGTAAAGGCGTGCTAAACCTTTAGCACCCTTTTGTGAGTCAGGGCTTTAAATAGGTACCACAACGCCACCCTCACTGAGTTACTGCTGTTTTTTCTCCACCAAGTGGCGCCAAAACATTATATTTACTGGATGACAAATAAAAATATCTCTTGTGAACATATTCACATCTCAGACAAGTCTGCAACCCTACTTCTCACCATTATCTCCTAGCATACAGTGCTTCTACTGCAGCCAGGGATTCTGGGAAATGACATGCAAATAAGCACACATTGTCACCTTTTACTACATGTCCGTTTTAACATGGATCCCTTCTATAAGCTTACGCCTGCCGTATTACACAGCTTTGAGCACAGCCTGAGTTAAAGAAGTGCATAGCCAGTAACCTACTCACAGAGCTTTCAGGTCTTTTCAGTGTGAGGATGGTTCAACAGGTTTCAACAACACATTATATACGTTATGATGGGTAAAAACGTGACAAAAACCCTCCACCGTACAGCATACAGCAAATAAAATGTGAATGAACTCTACTTCAGTGAGTGTGCTAAGCATGAGACAATCCATGCTGAACCTCTTCCTTGCTTCTAGTCATGTAATGCTGTTTTAATGTGTAATCACACATAGCTGGCCAGCAATCAAACTTTGAAAATATTTTCAAGCAGCAGTTCCCCCCAAATAGACATTTTTTAACCTTACCTGAACCGGGCTTCCCCCAGAAATTATCCATGGTCCACCGACGTCCAGGACACGGCGGTTCCTTTAGATATGCCGTTTTTTTACACAAATAAAAAACTACAAATATGCCCACTGGACTACAAACATGACTGCTGGGTAACCAATAGAAAGCTATGACATCTTTACCGATGGGCCGAGCCCTGACCCTTCAACTAGTTTGTGTTCGGTTGAGCACATTCTGCCTGGTGCCAGAGTAGAGAGGTTCAGGGAGATTCCGGTTGACGGGGGACCATGGAGGAGTTCCGGGTTCAGGTAAAATAAAAAAAGTCTGCATTGAGGTATATTGCTATAATAGTGTCACTGGCCTTCCCTAACAAATCTAAAAATCTAATAACGTAATTACATATTTTGGGACATTATTTACCAGTTGAATTTCTGAGGTTCTCTGAATGAAAAAGTGTTTGCAAACATGTTTCTTTACACTTATCCCAACTTGTCCTTATCAGAGAGCCAATAAAGACAAAGAGAGGAGGTGAGATGGGACCTCTGGTGTACAAGCACTTGCTGAACACACAGTTACATAAAGACAAAAGGAAGGAAGTAGCCTGAGAAATGAAACCCCTACTATTCTGTATGTATGTATGAATGAATATGCATTGAATATGCACTGTATGCTGGGGATAATGGTGAAAGGCAGGGTTACAGACCTGCCTAAGACATGTGAATGTGCTCAATAGTGATCTTTTTATTTGCTATATGCAGTACGGTGTAGGTTTCTTGTTGCCTTTTTTACCCACCATAACTTGTATATACAGTGGTGTGAAGAAGAAAGTACACCCTCTTTGAATTCTATGGTTTTACATATCAACACATAATAACAATCATCTGTTCCTTAGCAGGTCTTAAAATTAGGTAAATACAACCTCAGATGAACAACAATACATGACATATTACACCGTGTCATGATTTATTTAACAAAAATAAAGCCAAAATGGAGAAGCCATGTGTGAAAAACTAAGTACACCTTATGATTCAATAGCTTGTAGAACCACCTTTAGCAGCAATAACTTGAAGTAATCGTTTTCTGTATGAATTTATCAGTCTCTCATCGTTGTTGAGGAATTTTGGCCCACTCTTCTTTACAATGTTGCTTCAGATCATTGAAGTTTGTGGGCATTTGTTTATGCACAGCTCTCTTAAGGTCCTGCCACAGCATTTCAAATCGGGTTGAGGTCTGGACTTTGACTGGGCCATTGCAACAACTTGATTCTTTTCTTTTTCAACCATTATGTTGTAGATTTGCTGGTGTGCTTGGGATCATTGTCCTGTTGCATGACCCAATTTCAGCCAAGCTTTAGCTGTCGGACAGATGGCCTCACATTTGACTCTAGAATACTTTGGTATACAGAGGAGTGCATGGTCGACTCAATGACTGCAAGGTTACTAGGTTCTGTGGCTGCAAAACAAGCCCAAATCATCACCCTTCCACCACCGTGCTTGACAGTTGGTATGAGGTGTTTGTGCTGATATGCTGTTTGGTTTTCGCCAAACGTGGCGCTGTGCATTATGGCCAAACATCTCCACTTTGGTCTCGTCTGTCCAAAGGAAATTGTTCCAGAAGTCTTGTGGTTTGTTCAGATGCAACTTTGCAAACCTAAGCCGTGCTGCCATGTTCTTTTTAGAGAGAAGAGGCTTTCTTCTGGCAACCCTTCCAAACAAACCATACTTGTTCAGTCTTTTTCTAATTGTACTGTCATGAACTTTAACATTTAACATGCTAACTGAGGCCTGTAGAGTCTGAGATGTAACTCTTGTTTTTTTTGCAATTTCTCTGAGCATTGCACGGTCTGACCTTGGGGTGAATTTGCTGGGACGTCCACTCCTGGGAAGATTGGCAACGGTTTTGAATGTTTTCCACTTTTGAATAATCTTTCTCACAGTGGAATGATGGACTTTAAATTGTTTGGAAATGGCCTTATAACCCTTCCCAGATTGATGGGCAGCAACAATTGCTTCTCTAAGATCATTGCTGATGTATTTTCTCCTTGGCATAGTGTTAACACACACCTGAATGCTCCAGACCAGCAAACTGCTAAAACTTCGGCTTTTATAGAGGTGGTCACACTTGCTGATGATGAATTAATCAAGGGCATTTGATTAGCAGCACCTGTCTGCTACTTAGCATCTTAATTCCTATGGAAGCAGTAAGGGTGTACTTAGTTTTTCACACATGGCTTCTCCATTTTGGCTTTATTTTTGTTAAATAAATCATGACATGGTGTAATATGAGGTTGTTTTTACTTAATGTTAAGACCTTCTAAGGAACAGATGATTGTAATTATGTACTGATATGTAAAACCATAGAATTCAAAGAGAGTGTACTTTCTTTTTCACACCACTACATTGATCAACTTAAAATTTAAAGATTTAGAAATGATCAATTTTAGTAGTCTAATATAATTTAAATGTAACCAAGTAGTAATTATTTTTCACAATTCGTATACAATTCATTTAAGCTATGGGGTAGTTGTGGCTTTGTGGATATTTTTGTGTTCATTTTTAACAGTGACATTGTTATATTTATGTTTTGTATAATTATTTTTGTTTTGCATAATTTCGTTGTATAGAGTTCTGCAAATTAAGTTACATTTACAGATTATTGATATGTCTTTGTTATGTGTTTTTATATGTCCAATTTTGTCATTTGTTGTTATCCCTTGCTGTATGAGACTCATTTTTTACTTGATGTTTTGCTCAGGTGTTTTCTATTTATTAGTCATTCAGTCTGAGAATCAACTGGTCCAACAGGGTGGTACTCTCTATATCAAGGCACTGTTCACCCTGACAGATCACTCTTTGACAAAGCGCCCTGTGCGTAAAACGCGTTAGAGGATCTGTCTGCATGTTTTTTAATTAGTACATTTTTAAACGGTCAATCTGTGCAACGCTACATTTTCTTCAGCTGTGCTCCGATTCCTATCTTGGATTATTTCTGTCTATTTTCTGTTCAATTGTTCTTAAAAATCGGAGGAGCAAGTTTTGCGAAGATCTGTGGTGAGGATCTAGTAGGTACTTGCATGCACCAGAAATATAACAACATTCGATCCATACATATGAGGTCAGATTTAGATGATGTTAAGTGGTAGTGAGTACCATTGGAAGCCAGGGACATGTCTTCATTAGATCCAAAGATAAAAAAAAAAAAATCTAACTACAAATAAAAAAAAAAATGTTAAGAAAATAAAAACCTGAAGAAAAATGTGTGAAGTAGCAGCGGAATCTGATTGTAGCAACCAAGAGATACAGACAGTAGTAAAATGAGCAATTGGCTATAAATGGAGACATTTATGTAAAAAGGGATACATTAAATCAAAGTAAAATGTAATGTAGCGTGTAGTAAACTAACAAACACACTATAACGTGTAAACATTTATTGACAGGATTAAAGTTTTGGTCCTATTCATGGACCTTTCTCGAGATGGTGGACACTGAAATTGCATATCTTTATACCCACCCCAAATAACATTTACTCCAAACAGTGGGGCTTCTAATTGCCTAGTAACCAATGAAAATAAAGTGGCTGTGTTGGTGATTGGGGAACTCATGAAATTGAAGAATAATACAAGACATGTAGGTATACAGGTTTTCAATGTGTACACCATCTTGAGGATGGTCTATGTATAGGACTGAAACGTTATTCCTGTAAATACATTGTTTCTGCATTTCACATGTCAATGTGAGTGCTGATTTTCTAAGTGTGTTGATCTGCAATTTTTCAACCTGCTGAGCATCCGTTGCATATCGTTTCATGGCTGTTGTCTTGAGTGCCCTCTCTCTAAAAACAATAGGGGTATTGTGAGCCAATTACTTTTAACAGTTCACTCCACTGTTTTTTTTTTGTTTCAAATGGTTTTATTAGGCAGTAATACAACAATAATTTGTCATACAGACAGTACAGCCTAATACAAGAACATTTTAAAATTTTGGGGGAAAAGAGTGACAACCTAAAATGCCGTAGAAGGGGAGAGCCTTCAAAGAGGGAAGTCAGAGGAGGAGGGGTAGGGGGGGAGAGGGGGGGTGGATGTCCACCCTGGCTGCCTGGACCTCGGTTTAGGTGGTTTTGGGATTTAAACTCGAAGTAACCTAGTGGTCCTTGTCTGGGGGGGCGGTGTCTCTAACCAGTTTGTGTGAATCGCTCTCATCTAGCAAAAAGTATCCAAGGCTCCCATACCTTATAAAATGCAAATAGGTTTTGCCTAAATGTAGTCGTCAGCTTCTCCATAAGCATCACCTCACTGATCCTCTTTTTGATTGTTCTTTTGGCGGGGGTGGTTATTGTCTTCCAGGAGGCCGCTATCTCACATCTAGCCGCGGTGAGGATAAAGGAGATTAATTTCCTAGTTGGGCGGTCAATTCCAGGCATTGGCCTGGCCAGTAGGAAGGTCAGTGGATCGATAGGTAATTCCAGGCCAGTGACCTCTTTTATCAAATTTTGGACCTTGGTCCAGTATTTCACAATTTCCGGACATGTCCACCAAATGTGGGCCATGTCCCCTCTATGTCCACAGCCTCTCCAACATAGATCTGATGCCAGGGGGTAGATCTGGTTTATCCGTACCTGAGTAAGGTACCAGAAATATAAGATTTTATAAATGTTCTCCTTAGTTGATGTGCATATGGAAGTTTCCGAGGCTGCTTTCTAAATTTCATCCCAAATCTCTCTTTCTATAGTAATATTCAAATCTGCTGCCCACTTGAGCATGTAGTCGTGGTGTGGGGGGGGCCACTGATTTCTCAGACTCATCGTAAATTTCCGAGATGAGACCTTTGTGGTGGGTATTAACTTTACACAAATGCTCAAACTTAGTCCGTAAGTGGGCATGTTTTAAGGATAAAATGTCTGATTTGAAGATATTTGAATGTGTCTAATTCTCTAATCTTATATTTAGCCCGAAGGTCTTGATAACTCAGGAGCTTCCCTAGACTTAAGAGATCCGCAATTGCTCCGATTCCCCCTGTTTTTAAATGGTCGAACAGCTTGGATCCGCATCCCGGGGGAAATTTTGGGTTGTTAAATATAGGCGTCAGTTGAGAGCTAGTAGAGGACAACCCAAATCGAATCTTACATTTTGACCAGACGTCCCAAGTGTGTAACGTCCCCTTTAGTTTAAGGTTATGGGATTGTCTATCTCCTCTATCTAGGCTCCAAAGGCAGGCTAGCAGAGAAGGCATTCTGGCATAGTGTGACTCTATTTTGATCCAGCAGCAATGGGCTGGATCTGTGTTCCACATTACTGCTTGTTTTAATTGGGCGGCGAGGTAATATTTGTATATATCTGGGACTCCCATGCCCCCCCTTGATCTTGGTGCCAACAGGACCGATCTTGCGACTCTGGGTCTCTTGCCCTGCCAAATAAAATTAAACAGCCTATTTTGAATGTTTTTCAGATCAGTGCCAGGGATATGGACCGGGAGTGTTTGGAAAAAGTATAACAATCTGGGGAGTATATTCATCTTAATTGATGTCATTCTCCCGATCCATGAAATCTGGTAACCGTCCCACTGATCTAGGTCTTTTTTGATCTTTTCCCAGAGAACTGGGTAGTTATCCTGATACAAAGCTCGATAGTGCCTTGATACATTGACTCCCATATATTTAATGTATGAAGAGCACCATCTGTAGCTAAAATTCAATTTGAGTAATTTCACTTCAGGGTCTGAGAGGCTAAGATTTAAGACTTCAGACTTGTCGCTGTTAATTTTGTATCCTGATATCTTTCCAAAGTCTGTCAGTTCCTTTTGAAGGTTAGGAAGGGAAGTTTGGGGTTTGGTCAAAGTTAAAATGATATCATCAGCGAATAGGGAAATTTAATAATTTGTTTATTCAATTATGATACCTTGTATATTTGTGTTATTTCTTATTTTGGTCGCTAGTGGTTCAATCGTGAGGGCAAAGAGAAGGGGAGAGAGGGGGCAGCCCTGTCGTGTTCCGTTTTTAATGTGGAACCTCCCAGAGTTTCCGCCTGGGAGTCTGACCGTAGCGGATGGATTCTGGTAGAGTGCCCAGACTCCTTCCAAAAATTAGTCTTTAAAACCAAATTTTTTCAGTGTGTGGTCCAAGAATAGCCAATCAATTCTATCAAATGCCTTCTCTGCGTCCAGGCTCAGGAGCATTGCTTTCGATCCGGTCATATGGACATGATCAATTATATGAATTATTTTACGGGTATTGTCCAAGGCCTGGTGGCCCGAGACAAAACCAACCTGATCCATGTGGATTAGTCTAGGTAGGATGGGATTCAGTCTGTTCGCCAATATCTAACTATACAATTTAAGGTCATTGTTCAATAGCGAAATTGGTCTATAACTTCCGCATTGAGTTGGGTCCTTCCCTTCTTTATGTATTATGGCAAGATTAGCTGTTGACATTGATGATGGGATAGGACTCCCTTCCAGAAATGAATTGAACAAGCTCAATAAGTGGGTGGATAGTATAGGTAGGAATTTCTTGTAGTAGACATTTGTGAAGCCATCAGGGCCCGGAGTTTTAGAATTTTTTGATACCTTTACTGCTGCCATCAATTCTTCAATTGATATTTTAGCGTTCAGCATGGCATTTTCCTCCTCAGTCAGGGAGGGTAGAGTACAGTCATCTAGATAGTCAATAATCGACTTTAATTCGGCAGTGCTGGAGTTAGCAGAACGAGTTCTCAAGTTATATAGTTTAGTGTAGAATTTAGTAAATTCTTCTGCAATTTTTTTCTCGTTATACAATATCTCACTAGATCTATTTTTGATCGCTGTTATTTGTGATCTTTTTTGTATTCTCTTACTTACTAGCAAGAAGTCTGTCGGCCTTGTTCCCCTTATCATAATACCTCTGACCCGTCCATTTGAGAGCTTTTTCTACATTCTCTAATTGAATATCCTTCAAATCATTCCTAGCAGTTGTCAGCAGTTTATAGATTTTCCAAGAGGGGTTTGATTTGTGCTGCTGCTCCAATTTTATAATTTTGTCTGTAAGCTCTTTAAGTAACTTAATTTTAACTTTCTTCCTGTGGGAAGCAATTGAGATTAAATTTCCTCGGATTGCCGCCTTATGGGCTGCCCACAGGATTGCTGGGGATGCGACCGAACCTAAATTGAGTCTAAAGTAGTCCTTAAGGGATTTTTTGATCTCCTTTTGTATCTCAGTATGGTTTAATAGGGAGTCATTTAATTTCCAGCTATACGAGATTAATTTAACAAATGGGATAGTTAGGTTCAGGGTAATGGGTGCATGGTCTGACCACGTAATTGGGCCTATATTCGAGTTGGCGGCGGCCTCTAGAACATTCTTGGTTGCAAGTAAATAGTCTATACGGGAATAGGTCTGGTGAGGGGCCGAGTAAAAGGTGAAATTCCTTTGTCCCTGATGTTGTGCTCTCCAAATGTCCACCAAAGAAAACTCCGCTATAATATCTTTAATTTTTTTCCCCAATCTTTGGGATTGGATTGAGTGCAAACGTCCTGCGGTCCCGAAAGTGAACCATACACCACAATGAATCTACCCTCTGGGTCTGTTGTTATTTTTGTTAGATTAAATGGAGTGCCCTGACGAATCAGAATAGCGACTCCCCTTCTTTTACTAATAAATGATGAGTAGTATCTCATCGGATATGCGTTTTGAAATGTTTCGGGCGGGTTCTGAGATGTGAAATGCGTCTCCTGGAGGAAGACAATATCGCCGCCCGATTTTTTTATTTCTTGGAGGGCGAGTCTCCTTTTCCTATTATTATGTAAACCTTTTATGTTCAGGGATACCAATTTAATTGCCCCTTGCTTAGCCATAATTTCTGTTTTTCTTCGTGGATTTTAGGACCTCTCCCTTCCCACTAGGGACAGTCTGGATTGGACTTCTATAGGGTTCGAGTCTGGTGTTGCGAGAATCAGTGTACTCTTTTGCAATCCAAAACAAAGGGACGGCTAGCCAGGGAGGACGGAGAGTGGGGGGGGATGGGGTCCCGCTGGGACAGTATCAGCGGGTATAGAGAGAGAAGGAAAGTAGACCTTATTGAGGTCTGAAGGGTTGGAGTCCGGTCTTAGCTAAAGGCCGGCTGTTAGGGTTTAAGACCCTTGGGGGGTGGGTCCGGTGACGACCTCCGGCAGGTCCGGGCGAGGTTCATATTCCCGTCCGTTTCACATAGGTCATATCAGTTCTGGGGGTAAGGCTTGTCGGGTGCAGGGGGGGGGAGGGTTGGATCCAGCTATATAGTCCTGGTCCACTCCTTTACCTCAGAGCTCGGGACCAGCCTCATGCTCAGGGTATTCCTGTCTTGAGGGGCAGAGGGGTACTGGTCTGCGAAAGGGTGGTGTGAGGGAGAGAGGGGGGAGGGAGAAAGGGTGGTCAAGAGAGAGGGAGGAGTGTAGTGGGGGGGAAGGAACGGGGGGTAAAGGGGGGAGTGAGGGAGGAAGGGTAAAAAAGGGGGGGGAGTCGGAGAGCCAGTCAGTACTCTGTCCTTAGGTCTTTCCAGAACATGAAGTTATTACTATTGAGCTCAGAACTACATAGCTTTGGGTTGAGTGATAGTTGCGTTTTTGAGCATTATCGTAACCCTCTTTTCCCCTTGGGTCTAGCCCAAGGTACCTTATATGACTGATTGGGGTACCTTAGAGGTGGGTCGTTCCCCAGTGGGGAGGGCGTGTACAGATTTGCACCTTATTTTTATTTTGTTCGTTTCATTTGTTTACCCCCCACTGTGTAGTTTGTCTCTGTACTCTAAGGGGGTTCAGTTTCACCCTGCATAAAACCGGTGACGTGACTGGGTTGGCCTCTGGAGTCTGAGCCCGAGAGTGGGAAGGAGTAAGGGAGGGAGGGGAGAGGGAGGGGAGGGGGGAGGGAGGGGGAGGCTAAGAACAAAAAGGGGGGGGAAGGGAGCAGGGGGGAGAGACTTGGGTGCAGTATCCTTAGTATACATCAACAGCATTGTTCAAGATCATTTTTACATAGCTGAATTGGAGAGTTCCCGTTGTATGGTGAAACCGTTCTTGGCTAGGGGATCATTCTCATGTTTCCCCAACCTCCTATGTGGAACGTGCACCATATCTTTTTAGCTACTCCAAACCATTGTGGAGGCTAACACATAGAAAGAGTATGGGGAAGGGGAGGGGGAGTGGAGGGATGTGCCACATGTCACAGATGATTGCTGCGTATTATCACATGTATGCAATACCTTAAAGTTGGGAGGGGATAGGTCAGGGAGTTGGGGAGGGGGAGTGGGAGTGGGAGGGAGAGGGCAAGGGGGGTGGGGGGGGAAGGGTGGTGCAACAATCATACATTTTCCATTTTTATTTTAAGAGATGTAATTCCATGTTTGTCTTAAAACGATGATATATCTAAACCCCTCTATTTGTTTTCCTGGTCTGAGGACCCAACTCTCACGGGCTCTCAGGGAGGCATCATCTGCGGGGCTCGGAGGGGGATTGGGACATGTAGTGAGTGGGGGGGAGGGCAAGGTACGGGGCGGGGTGGGGTTAACAGGGCAGGGAGAGGAGAAGGGGGGCGCAGGGGTTGACTAGGGAGGTAAGGGGGGAGCTAAGGTATAGGCCAGGATGGGGAGTTAGGGGTCGGGGGGGGGAGGGAGGGTTGGGAGAGGGAGATCTACAGTATTTAACTTTAGCCTATGTGAACACTCAATAATCTACATAACCAGGAAAACCATTTAACCTAAACTAGTATAACAATATCTATTTTAAAGGAACATTTTCATAACTCCCCATTACAGACCCTGCAGGAGCAACGTCTTCCACGGGTGTCCATTGGGGGTCAGTGTTCGGGGGCGAACAGCGTCCTTTGAGTGATCAGGGGCCCACTCTTCTCGTTTTCAGGCTAAGGGCTGAAAGCGCCAGCTCTCGGGGGGCTCCGCAGTTGCATCCTTGCTCCCCAAAGGTAAAACGATAGCCTTTTCTCAGCCGAGGAGAAGGAGGGAGAGCAAGGAGGAGCTGGAAAAATACAGGCATCAGGGACTCTCGTAGATCTCGAAGTCCTCCGACGTCAGGCCGCGGCGGCTGTCCTTGTTGGGTTGTGTACTGGTCCGGTGGGGGCGGGATGGACGCTTCTGAAGATCTCCACCGTCTGTTTCCCCGGCGGTCAGATCAGGAGCGCCGTTGACAGGGATAGAGCACCTTGAGTCCCGGCTCCTCCTAAGCTGAACTGTGGTGGAGTCCCCGGATGGCTATCGCAGCTGGTAAGTAAGTCCGGGGGCTTGTTATTTGTCCCGCGTCTGCCTCTGGCCCGCCAGTCTCACTGATGATCTTACCGGGAGGTCTTCCTTGTCTTGGTTCCGGACACGGTTTGACTCAGTGGCCCGGGGCAACGGGAGGGCCAGGCCAAGGGCTCGCGCTAGCTGGTCCATGTCTTCAGGGTAACGTATTGTGAAGTATTTCCCCTTGTTGTTTATGATAAGCTTGAAGGGGAATCCCCACTTGTATTTGATGCCGTTGTCCCGCATTACCAGGGTCAAGGGGAGCAGTTCTTTCCGACGGTTTATGGTCATTTTTGACAAGTCGTTATAGACTTGGAGCGTTTCCTCGCGGAATTGAATACAGTCTCTCTCCCGGCAGGCTCCAATAAGTTTTTCTTTAGTCGAGTAGCTGTGTAAGCGAACTATCACGTCTCGGCACCGATTAGGATCCTCTAACCTCGTGCCTAGCGCTCGGTGGGCTCTATCTATTTCAAGATCTCTCTGCTGTAGGTCGCCACAGATTGTTGTGAACAGGTCCGTCAGGTATTCTTTGAGGTGACCAGGCAGAACCGCTTCAGGGATACCGCGGATTCTAATGTTCTGCCGGCGGTTCCGGTTCTCCTGGTCCTCTAATCCATCTCTCAAGGTGTGGATTTCATTGCCCAGCCGGATTATTTCCTCGTCTGCTTCTGACTGATGCTTGAGGGCCTCTTCCAGCTTGCACTCCAGTGTTGTGGTCCTCTCCGTCAAGCCCTGTAGATCCTGCTTGATCTCGGTTACCGCATCTCTTAGATCAGCCTGCAGGGATCTGTATAATTTGCTGTGCAGCTCCTCTAAGTAAGCTTTAGTGATTCCCTCGTCCGGGGGAAGAATTTCACCGATTCTCTCACTATCAGCCGACGCGGGTTTGGCGCCGCGTGCGCCGAGCCACCATCTTGTTTTTTTGCTCCCGTGTCGGAGCTCTGTCTCGCGGGGGTAAAGAACTTCGTAACACCCTGTCCGGGTTGGTTCTTCGCCTTGTTGGACATGCCTGGATATTCAGGAGTTAGGGAAGGCAAATAGGAGTAAATTTTGACGGGGGGAAACTGCTGATATTTCCGATTATTCAAGAGGGTCTCCGGAGCTCTCCTCTTACCCTTCTACTCCGGTTGACGTCATCGGCACACCCCCCACTCCACTGTTTTTAATAAGAACACATGAGCACTGGGGATAATTAATGTGGACATCAGCATCTCCATGTCTGTACTGCAACATATTTTCTGGTAGGGCTATTTAAAAGATCTGTCTCCGTCTCTCCGTCTCCGTCTCTCTGTTTCTGTCTCATCTGTCTGTGTTTCATGTTCCCCATGTTTCATGTTCCCCGTGTTTCATGTTCTGTCCCAGGGCTGAGCCTGCCCCTGACATCAAATTACAACCAGCTTTCCTTTCAATAAACCCATTGCCATTTCTATATCATTTTGCCAATTTCTCCTTTCAATATATTAAAGTCCAGGATCAAATAGGGTCTGAGATTTTTATCTGCTATAAAATTCTATGTTTCTATGTTTAACTTCTAAGCACCTTACCTCAGCGAGCATATCATGGAGTTCCCCTTCAGTTGGGCAACATCCTAAAGACCTAATAATTGTCCCAATCTCTCTGTAAAACACAATATTTGTGTCAGTACATGTAGAAGATTCTTGACAAGATGAATTGTAGCAACATTTACGAAGAGTTAGCAAAACTTGGAAGTGTGGACATTTTTCAAAGAATTGACATTTAGGGAAAACATAGCTGTTGGGCTTCTTACATTTTCTTTTCAAACACATCTCTCAAAAACAGTGTCAGTAAAATACAAAATTACAAAACAGTGTGGGCTAAATAAACATGTCAGTGTCAGTACTGAGTCAGATTTTAAATGTAATCACCATATTTAAATCCTTATTCAATTTGCTGATAAGTTGTTTACTCTTCATCAGCGTAACATTAGGCTACAATTGCATGGATGAAAATGGATACCAAGATAACAAATCATTAACAATGTTGCAGCATATTGATTAGAGGCTGTAAACTTTGAGACGTTTAGCATATACATCATATATACAGTGTCGAGAAAAATTGTGAACCCTAATGATAATTAAGGAAATTCCATAGTTTTTCCATGATAACCTTGTTGAATCAAAACCAGTCTTTTCTTAAATATGCTAAAGGGTTTATATTATCCAATTCCATGTCTTTTTAAACAAAATTATGTATAATTTAAACAAACAATGAGCAATTAAGAGCCAGTGTATGTGCAAAAGTAAGTGAAACCCTGGTTTTATCAGATAAATTAAAGGGGATAATTAAAATCAGGTGTTTAAATAATTAGGTAGATCTGCAAGGGTGAGTTTGTGAGGCCCCACCCTATATAAAGATCAGATGCTTTGTGAGTTTGGTCTTCACCATACAGGTGTGTGGAAACACGTCATGCCACAATCAAAAGAAATCTCTGTGGACCTCAGAAAAGCAGTTATTGATGCCCATCAGTCTAGAAAGGGTTACAAAAACATTTCTAAGGATTTGGAGCTCCACCAATCCACTATCAGACAGATAGTTGTCCTACCAAAATCTCTCCATGAACAAACCGGCAAATCATCCAGGAAGTCACAAAGAACCCCAGAGTAACAACCAAGGATCTGCAAGTCACTCACTTTGGCTAAATGTGAGTGTTCATGACTCAACTATCAGAAAAAGACTGAACAAAAATGGTTTTCATGGAAGGATAATCAGGAGGAAACCACTGCTCTCTAAAAAGAACACTGTTTCACATCTAAAGTTTGCCGAAGAGCAAATAGATGATCCACAAGACTTCTGGAACAATGTTCTTTGGACAGACGAGTCAAAAGGTAGAACTTTTTGGCCTCAATGAGGAACATATGTTTGGCAGAAACCAAACACTGCGTTCGAACAGAAGAGCCTCACCCCAACTTTCAAGCATAGTGGTGGAAGTGTGTCTGGCGGAAGTGGATTATGCAGCAAGACAATGATCCTAAACATGCAAGCAGATCTACAAAAGAATGGCGGTAGAAGAAATTCTGCGTTTTAGAATAGCCTGGTGAAAGTCTGGACCTAAACCCCATCGAAATATTGTGGCAGGACCTAAAGCAAGATGTCCATGCAACGAAGCTCTCAAATGTCACTGAGTTGAAGCAGTTCTATAAGGAGGAATGAGCCAGAATTTCTCAAAAACAATGTGAGAGACTGACCAGCAGTTACAGGAAACACTTAGTTGAAGTCATTGCTGCTCTAAGGAGTGCCACCAGGTACTGCATCTCAAGGTTCACATACTTTTCCCCACATGAATATTGAATCATTTGTGGTGAAATAAATGCTGAAAATTGTAGTTTTTGTGTCATTTGTTTGATCAGGTTATCTTTATCTATTATTAGGACTTAGAATAAGATCTAATAACATTTTAGGTTTCAAATATGTGAAAATCCTAAGTGGTTCACAAACTTTTTCTCGCCACTGTACATACACTGACTTTGAATAAGGATCAGTCTCCAGCACTAGTTTCAGGGACATTGCAGCGATCAACTAAAGCACTAGTGGCTATTTATTTAAACAGTCACGGCAAACCGGTGAGTTCTCCCGAGCGGAACCTCGTTATTTTCAGTTCTGGGGACCCCTGGTTCCAGAGATACATACTGGTGAAGCTACGTGTATTACTTATTAACATCCAATAGATGATCATGTTGCAGCTTCCTATTGGCCTGAAATTTGCCAGCCATCTTGTTTCCTCTAAGTAAGATTTAAACCCGGTAACTTCACCGGTAAGTATCTCGGGAACTAAGGGGTCCTCAGAGCTGAAAATAGCCACATTTGTCTCAAAGGAGAACCCCCACCCCCCCCCCCCCCCCCCCCCCCCCCGGTGATAAAAAAAAAAAAAAATTAGGAGGAAATGCAACTGTGCAAAAAAAGCAGCAGGCTTGGATTGACTCTTTTAATAGTTCAGATTTGATAGCTATATATCAATTATCAGTTTATCAGTTTAAGATTATTTTCTCCATTGTGCCAGTGTCAAACACAAGAAATCACAGGCAAATGGGGAAAAAACAATGATGGCCACGAGAATTTGTAATTGTACAATGTAATAACATCTGTAATAATAATACCTCCTATTATAGGAAAAAAAGAATGGTGTATATAGCGCTAAAAGGCTGTGGATATATAATAAACAGTGAGGGAGAGGAACCACACCTTTCACTTAATCAACAATATCAAAATTGTAACAATTATATTTGATTCACAGGTGTCATAGTTTTGACAGAAATGGGTGCTGCCTATGTACTTGAAGTTAATAGTATTAACAATTGAATGAGAGTGTGACAAAGTCACAAAGTCACCCACAGAAAGTACATTTGTGGTGCACACCACATTAATATTATATTTATATTTTATACAGTGATGACATAATGTGAAAAAACCATAAGTGATAAAAGTGACAAAAATAAAATTACAATTAAAAATCCCACGTGGTGCTAACTGATTGGTCACAAGGTAAGTAAATCAATATACTTCAAGGCTATGATTAATATAGACAGCCATAAATTAGTGAAGTTTTATCCAGACGATCTAATAGATCTGGAACGCTGAGACCTGTATACATGTCAGGATACACAATTCATCTGACTTCTTAACCCAATCTAGTAACCATGTGTGTATTCACAGAAGGCAAGCAGCAGGCCGCAGCACACTAACACATACATAAGAGTGAATCAATGGGAAGTCCCTGTTGCTAACCTAACATATGAAAGCCGTTACTAGTAACAGCCCAGCTCTAACATCGCTGGCAAGTTGTACTCGGGAAAACCTATTTCTAGTGATACAATTAACACATGTAGTGCATGGAGCACTCAAGTTGCAACACTTGCCCCTGACGAAGCTCCACCTGGAGAGAAACGCGTAGGGCGTGGGCATAGTGACTCGGTGACATCACGACACGTGGTGCGTCTGATTCAGTCACTGCTGAGACTCATTCAGCCGCGGTGACGTTCCTGGAGGGCTGAGGCTGAGACTGACAGCACTGTAGCTAAGTATCATGTGGCTACTTTTTTGAGTGTTTGTGTTGCAACTTGAGTGCCTTGGAGTATATTGATTTACTTACCTTGTGACCAATCAGTTAGCACCACGTGGGATTTTTAATTGTATTTTTATTTTTGTCACTTTTATCACTTATGGTTTTTCCACATTATATCATCACTGTATAAAATATAAATATAATATTAATGTGGTGTGCACCACAAATGTACTTTCTGTGGGTGACTTTGTGACTTTGTCACACTCTCATTTAATTGTTAATACTATAATAAACAGTGTATATAAACATATAAAGGTGATAAAAAAAAATGTGTGTGACCTTACACACAATACCTTAATAATGTAAGGCTAGGCTGCCGAGTGAAACTAACCCAAAACAAAGTTAGTACAAAGCAAAAAACAACAATACAAACCGGCGCCTACAGAGTCCCATATAGGAAAAAAGTTCAGTCCAATGGTAAAGAAGTGTCCAGAAATGTCCAATCTTGCACTTCACGCTCCACAGCAAGATGTTACAAGAAGCATGTGATGCAAAGAGAGAGAAAAGAGAGAAAAATCATAGTGCAACAATGCTACAGTATAAACACATAAGACAAACAGGACAAGACAATACTAGACAAACACAAGCAAGGCTGACAAATAATACAAGAGTTAATTTAATACACAAAAAATATAAAATGAACAAGGCAGATGACGGATCCGGTGGTAAAACCGGAATCCTACTTACAGGACGTTCGTTTAATACAGACAGAGGTGTATGGTGAGTGATGCACGGCCGCGGCGTCTGATGGATGCGTGGCGTCCAGGAGTTGCTCCAAACACTGTCCCTAGCTCCGCAACCGGATGTGCGTCACTGGGGGTGGGTCTCAGGCTCTCCAAACGCTGTCTGCCACTCCGTGGCCGGAAATACATTACCGTGGGCGGGTCAAAATGCCAAAAAACCCTTCTCCTACTGCTGTACCTCGATCACTCCTGTGGGTACTCTGCCTTAGTCCAAATAAACTCTCACAAACTGCCCAACGCGTTCATCCCATCCCTTGAAACTGCGCACAAAACGCGTTGGGCAGTTTGTGAGAGTTTATTTGGACTAAGGCAGAGTATAAGGAAAAACAGGACAAGACAATACTAGACAAACACAAGCAAGGCTGACAAATAATAAAGAGTTAATTTAATACACAAAAAATATAAAATGAACAAGGCAGATGACGGATCCGGTGGTAAAACCGGAATCCTATTACAGGACGTTCGTTTAATACAGACAGGGGTGTATGGTGAGTGATGCACGGCTGCGGCGTCTGATGGATGCGTGGCGTCCAGGAGTTGCTCCAAACACTGTCCCTAGCTCCGCAACCGGATGTGGTCACGGGGGGTGGTCTCAGGCTCCCAAATGCTGTCTGCCACTCCGTGGCCGGAAATATGTCACAGAGGGGGTCAAAATGCCAAAACCCCCTTCTCCTACTGCTGTACCTGATCACTCCTGTGGGTACTCGCCTTAGTCCAAATAAACTCTACAAACTGCCCAACGCGTTTTGTGCGCAGTTTCAAGAGGATGGGATGAACGCGTTGGGCAGTTTGTGAGAGTTTATTGGGACTAAGGCAGAGTACCCACAGGAGTGATCGAGGTGGTACAGCAGTAGGAGAAGGGTTTTTTGGCATTTGACCCGCCAGGTAATGTATTTCCGGCCACGGAGTGGCAGACAGCGTTTGGAGAGCCTGAGACCCACCCCAGTGACGCACATCCGTTGCGGAGCTAGGGACAGTGTTGGAGCAATCCTTGGACGCCACGCATCCATCAGACAGCCGGGCCGTGCATCACTCACCATACACCTCTGTCGTGTATTAAACGAACGTCCTGTAAGTAGGATTCCGGTTTTACACCGGATCCGTTATCTGCCTTGTTCATTTTATATTTTTTGTGTATAAATTAACTCTTGTATTATTGTCAGCCTTGCTTGTGTTTGTCTAGTATTGTCTTGTCCTGGTTTGTCTTATGTGTTTATACTGTAGCATTGTTGCACTATGATTTTTCTCTCTTTTCTCTCTCTTTGCATCACATGCCTCTTGTAACATGCTGTGGAGCGTGAAGTGCAAGATGGACATTTCTGGACACTTCTTTACCATTGGACTGAAATTTTTCCTATATGGGACTCTGTAGGCGCCGGTTGTATTGTTGTTTTTTGCTTTGTACTAAATTTGGTTTGGGTTATGTTTCACTCGCAGCCTAGCCTTATCATTATTAAGGTATTGTGTGTAAGGTCACACACATTTTTTTTTATCACCTTTAATGGATATACACTGATTATAGTATTAACATTAAATGAGAGTGTGACAAAGTCACAAAGTCACCCACAGAAAGTACATTTGGTGTGCACACCATTAATATTATATTTATATTTTATACAGTGATGATATAATGTGGAAAACCATAAGTGATAAAAGTGACAAAAATAAAAATACAATTAAAAATCCCACGTGGTGCTAACTGATTGGTCACAAGGTAAGTAAATCAATACTCCAAGGCACTCAAGTTGCAACACAAACACTCAAAAAAGTAGCCACATGATACTTAGCTACAGTGCTGTCAGTCAGCCTCAGCCCTCCAGGAACGTCACCGCGGCTGAATGAGTCTCAGCAGTGACTGAATCAGACGCACCACGTGTCGTGATGTCACCGAGTCACTATGCCCACGCCCTACGCGTTTCTCCAGGTGGAGCTTCGTCAGGGGCAAGGTTTGCAACTTGAGTGCTCCATGCACTACATGTGTTAATTGTATCACTAGAAATAGGTTTTTTCCCGAGTACAAACTTGCCAGCGATGTTTAGAGCTGGGCTGTTACTAGTAACGGCTTTCATATGTGTAGGTTAGCAACAGGGACTTCCCATTGATTCACTCTTATGTATGTGTTAGTGTGCTGCGGCCTGCTGCTTGCCTTCTGTGAATACACACATGGTTACTAGATTGGGTTAAGAAGTCAGATGAATTGTGTATCCTGACATGTATACAGGTCTCAGCGTTCCAGATCTATTAGATCGTCTCTGGATTAAAACTTCACTAATTAGGTGTCTATATTAATCATAGCCTTGAAAGTATATTGATTTACTTACCTTGTGACCAATCAGTTAGCACCACGTGGGATTTTTTAATTGTAATTTATTTTTGTCACTTTTATCACTTATGGTTTTTTCACATTATGTCATCACTGTATAATATAACAATATTAATGTGGTGTGCACCACAAAAGTACTTTCTGTGGGTGACTTTGTGACCTTGTCACACTCTCATTCAATTGTTAATACTATTAACTTCAAGTACATAGGCAGCCACATTTTGTCAAAACTATGACACCTGTGAATCAAATATAATTGTTACAATTTTGATATTGTTGATTAAGTGAAAGGTGTGGTTCTCTCCCTCACTGTTTATTATATATCCACAGCCTTTTAGCGCTTATATCACACCTTTTTTTCTATAATAGGAAGGTATTATTATTACAGATGTTATTACATGTGTACAATTACAAATTCTCGTGGCCATCATTGTTTTTTCCCCATTTGCCTGTGATTTTTGTGTTTGACACTGGCACAATGGAGAAAAATAATCTTAAAACTGATAAACTGATAATTGATATAGCTATCAAATCTGAAACTATTAAAAGAGTCAATCCAAGCCTGCTGCTTTTTTTGCACAGTTGCATTTCCTACCTAATTTTTTTTTTTTTGTTATCACGGGGGGGGGGGGGGGGGGGGGGGGGGGGGGGGATAGGGGTTTCCTTTGAGACAAATGTGGCTATTTTCAGCTCTGAGGACCTTAGTTCCAGAGATACTTACCGGTGAAGTTAACGGGTTTTTTAAATCTTACTTAGAGGGAAACAAGATGGCTGGCAAATTTCAGGCCAATAGGAAGCGCTGCAACATGATCATCTATTGGGATGTTAATAAGTAATACAGTAGCTTCACCAGTTGTATCTCTGGAACCAGGGGTCCCAGAACTGAAAATAACGAGGTTCCCGCTCGGGAGAACTCACCGGTTTGCCGTGACTGTTTAAATAAATAGCCACTAGTGGCTTTAGGTTGAGTCGCTGCAATGTCTCCTGTGAAACTAGTGCTGGAGACTGATCCTTATTCAAAGTCAGTGTATGTACGTGGGGAGAAAAAGTTTGTGAACCACTTAGGATTTTCACATATTTGAAACCTAAAATGGTATTAGATTTATTCTAAGTCCTAATAAGAGATAAAGATAACCTGATCCAACAAATGACACAAAAAACTACAATTTTCAGCATTATTTCACACAAATGATTCAATATTCATGTGGGGGAAAAAGTATGGAAACCTTGAGATGCAGTACCTGGTGGCCACCTTAGAGCAGCAATGACTTCCAACTAAGTGTTTCCTGTAACTGCTGGTCAGTCTCTCACATTTTTTTGAGAAATCTGGCTCATTCCTCCTTATAGAACTGCTTCAACTCAGAGGACATTTGAGAGCTTCGTTGCATGGACATCTTGCTTTAGGTCCCTGCCACAATATTTCGAGGGGGTTTAGGTCCAGAATTTCACCAGGCTATTCTAAAACGCAGAATTTCTTCTACCGCCTCTTTGTAGATCTGCTTGCATGTTTAGGATCATTGTCTTGCTGCATAATCCACTTCCGCCAGACACACTTCCACCACTATGCTTGAAAAGTTGGGGTGGGAGGCTCTTCGTTCGAACGCAAGTGTTTGGTTTCTGCCAAACATATGTTCCTCATTGAGGCCAAAAAGTTCTACCTTTTGAGTCTGTCCAAAGAACATTGTTCCAGAAGTCTTGTGGTCATCTATTTGCTCTTCGGACAAACTTTAGATGTGAAACAGTGTGTCTTTTTAGAGAGCAGTGGTTTCTCCTGATTATCCTTCCATATGAAAACCATTTTTGTTCAGTCTTTTTCTGATAGTTGAGTCATGAACACTCACATTTAGCCAACAGTGAGTGACTTGCAGATCCTTGGTTGTTACTCTGGGGTTCTTTGTGACTTCTCTGGATGATTTGCCGGTTTGTTCATGGAGAGATTTGGTAGGACAACTATCGTTCTCTGATAGTGGATTGGGGGCGCTCCCAAATCCTTAGAAATGTTTTGTGTAACCCTTTCTAGACTGATGGGCATCAATAACTGCTTTTTCTGAGGTCCACAGAGATTCTTTTGATTGTGGCATGACGTGTTTCCACACACTGTATGGTGAAGACCAAACTCACAAAGCATCTGATCTTTATATAGGGTGGGGCCTCACAAATCACCCTTGCAGATCTAACCTAATTATTATTAAACACCTGATTTTAATATCCCCTTAATTTATCTGATAAAACCAGGGTTTCACTTACTTTTGCACATTACATGGCTCTTAATTGCTCATTGTTGTTTAAATTATAATAATTTTGTTTAAAAAGACATGGAATTGGATAATATAAACCCTTTAGCATATTTAAGAAAAGACTGGTTTTGATTCAACAAGGTTATCATGGAAAAACTATGGAATTTCCTTAATTATCATTAGGGTTCCACATTTTCTCGACACTGTATATATGATGTATTGCTAAACGTCTCAAAGTTTACAGCCCTAGAATCAATATGCTGAACATTGTTAATGATTGTTATCTGGTATCCATTTCATCCATGCAATTGTAGCCAATGTTACGCGTGATGAAGAAGAGTAAACACTATCAGCAAATGAATAAGGATTTAAATATGGTGATTACATTTAAAAATTGACTCAGTACTGACACTGAATGTTTATTTAGCCCACACTGTTTTGTAATTTTGTATGTTTACTGACACGTTTTTGAGAGATGTGTTTGTTTGAAAAGAAAATGTAAGAAGCCAACAGCTATGTTTTCCCTAAATGTCAATTCTTTGAAAAATGTCCACACTTCCAAGTTTTGACTAAATAGTCGTAAATGTTGCTACAACATCTGTTCAAGAATCTTCTACATGTACTGACACAAAATATTGTGTTTTACAGAGAGATTGGGACAATTATTAGGTCTTTAGGATGTTGCCCAACTGAAGGGGAACTCCATGATATGCTCGCGAGGGTAAGGTGCTTAGAAGTTAAAATAGAACACATAGAATTTATAGCAGAATAAAAATCTCAGACCCTATTTGATCCTGGGACTTTAAATATATGAAAGGAGAAATTGGCAAAATGATATGAAATGGCAATGGGTTTATGAAAGGAAAGCTGGTTGTAATTTGATGTCAGGGGCAGGCCTCAGCCCTGGACAGAAACATTAAACACGGGGAACATGAAACATGAAACAGGGGGGGAACATGAAACACAGACGATGAGACAGAAACAGAGAGACGGAGACGGGAGAGACGGGAGCAGATCTATAAATAGCCCTACCAGAAAATATGTTGCAGTACAGACATGGAGATGTGATGTCCAAATTAATTATATCCCCAGTGCTCATGTGTTCTTATAAAAACAGTGGCCATGGGGGGGTGTGTCCGATGACGTCAACCGGAGTAGTAGAAGGGTAAAGAGGAGGGAGCTCGGAGACCTCTTGAATAATCGGAAATATCAGCAGTTTCCCCCCGTCAAAATTTACTCCTATTTGCCTTCCCTAACTCATGAATATCCAGGCATTGTCCAACAAGGCGAAAGAGAAGCAACACGGACAGGGTGTTACGAAGTTCTTACCCCCGCGAGACAGAGCTCGACACGGGAGCAAAAAAAACAAGATGGTTGGCTCGGCGCACGCGGCGCCAAACCAGCGTCGGCTGATAGTGAGGAGAATCGGTGAAATTCTTCCCCGGACGAGGGGGAATCACTAAAGCTTACTTAGAGGAGCTGCACAGCAAATTATACAGATCCCTGCAGGCTGATCAAGAGATGCGGTAACCGAGATCAACGCAGGATCTACAGGCTTGACGGAGAGGACCACAACACTGGAGGCAAGCTGGAGGATGGAAGAGGGCCCTCAAGCAATTCAGTCAGGAAGCAGACGAGGAAATTAATCCGGCTGGGCAATGAAATCCACACCTTGAGAGATGGATTAGAGGACCAGGAGAACCGGAACCGCCGGAGAACATTAGAATCCGCGGTATCCTGAAGCGGTTCTGCCTGGTCACCTCAAAGAATACCTGACGGACCTTGTTCACAAACAATCTGTGGCGACCTACAGCAGAGAGATCTTGAAATAGATAGAACCCACCGAGCGCTAGGCACGAGGTTGGTTAGGGATCCGAATCGGTTGCCGAGACGTGAATAGTTCGCTTACACAGCTATCGATAAAGAAAAACTTTATTGGAGCCTGGGGAGAGAGACTGTATTCAATTCGCAGGAAATTTTGGAAGAGGGGAACTCCAAGTCTTAAACGACTTGTCAAAAATGACCATAAACCGTCGCGAAAGAACTGCCCCTGACCCTGGTAATGCGGGACAACGGCATCAATACAAGTGGGGATTCCCTTCAAGCTTATCATAAACAACAAGGGGAAATACTTCACAAACGTTACCCTGATGAGACATGGACCAGCTAGCGCCGGAGAGCCCTGGCCTGGCCCTCCCGTTGCCCCGGGCTCACTGAGTCTAAAACCGTGTCCGGCGGAACCAGACAAGGGAAGACCTCCCGGTAAGATTCATCAGTATGAGACTGGAGAGGCAAGAGGCAGACGCGGGACAAATAACAAGCCCCGGCTTACTTACCAGCTGCGATAGCCATCCGGGGACTCCACCAAGTTCAGCTAGGAGGAGCCGGGAATCAAGGTGCTCTATCCCGTCAACGGCGCTCCTGATCTGACCGCCGGGGAAAACAGACGGTGGAGATCTTCAGAAGCGTAAATCCCCGCCCCACCGGACCAGTAACAACCCAACAGGACAGCCGCCGGGCTGACGTCGGAGGATCGAGATTCGAGAGTCCCTGATGCTTCTGTATTTTTCAGTTCCTTGCTCTCCTCGCCTTCTCCTCGGAGAGAAAAGGGATGGTTTTACCTTTGGGGAGACAGGATGCAACTGCGGAGCCCCGAAGAGAGTGGCGCTTAGCTTGGCAGCCGACGTTCGAGACCTGAAAGAGAAGTTGAACTGTATGATTTTTAGTAATTTAGTTGACGTCCGGGGGTGTTAGGGAGCTGGTGGGGGGGTTTGGGGGGGGGTGGGGGGGGGGTGGTCGCCGAGGGGGGCCTGGGGGGGGCGGGGGGGGTGTGGGGGCGATGGGGGTGGGTGTGGGTGGGGTGGGTGGGGGGGGGGGGGATATTGTTATACTAGTTTAGGTTAAATGGTTTTCCTGGTTATGTAGATTATTGAGTGTTACATAGGCTAAAGTTAAACTATGTAGATCTCCCTCTCCCAACCTCCCTCCCCCCCCGACCCCTAACTCCCCATCTGGCCTATCCTAGCTCCCCTTCACCTCCCTAGTAACCCCTGCGCCCCCCTTCTCCTCCTGCCCGTTAACCCACCCCGCCCCGTACCTTGCCCTCCCCCCCCACTCACCCACACATGTGTCCCCAATCCCCCTCCGAGACCGCAGATGATGCCTCCCTGAGAGCCCGTGAGAGTGGGTCCCAGACCAGGAAAACAAATAGAGGGTTTAGATATATCATCGTTTTAAGACAAAACATGGAATATTAAATCTCCTTAAATAAATGGAAAATGTATGATTGTTGCCACCCTTCCCCCCCCACCCCCCTTGCCCTCTCCCTCCCACTCCCACTCCCCTCCCCAACTCCTGACCTATCCCCTCCCAACTTTAAGGTATTGCATACATGTGATAATACGCAGCAATCATCTGTGACATGTGGCACATCCCTCCACTCCCCTCCCCTTCCCCATACTCTTTCTATGTGTTAGCCTCCACAATGGTTTGGAGTAGCTAAAAAGATATGGTGCACGTTCACACATAGGAGGTGTGGGGAAACATGAGAATGATCCCCTAGCCAAGAACGGTTTCACCATACAACGGGAACTCTCCAATTCAGCTATGTAAAAATGATCTTGAACAATGCGTGTTGATGTATACTAAGGATACTGCACCCAAGTCTCTCCCCCTGCTCCCTTCCCCCCACTTTTTGTTCTTAGCCTCCCCCTCCTCCCCCCCCTCCCCTCCCTCCCCTCCCTCCCTAACTCCTTCCCACTCTGGGCTCAGACTCCAGAGGCCAACCAGTCACGTCACCGGTTTTATGCAGGTGAGTGAAACTGAACCCCCTTAGAGTACAGAAGACAAACTACACGTGGGGGGTAAAACAAATGAAACGAACAAAATAAAAATAAGGTGTGCAAATCTGTACACGCCCTCCCCACTGGGGAAACGACCCAACCTTAAGGTACCCCAATCAGTCATATAAGGTACCTTGGGCTAGACCCAAGGGGAAAAGAGGGTTACGATAATGGCTCAAAAACGCAAACTATCACTCAACCCAAAGCTATGTAGTTCTGAGCTCAATAGTAATAACTTCATGTTCTGGAAAGACCTAAGGACAGAGACTGACTGGCTCTCCGACTCCCCCCCCTTTTTACCCTCCTCCCTCACTCCCCCCCTTTCCCCGTTCCTTCCCCCCCACTACACTCCTCCCTCTCTCTTGACCACCTTTCTCCTCCCCCCTCTCTCTCCTCACACCACCCTTTCGCAGACCAGTACCCCTCTGCCCCTCAAGACAGGATAACCCTGAGCATGAGGCTGGTTCCCGAGCTCTGAGGTAAAGGAGTGGACAGGGGACCTATATAGCTGGATCCAAACCCTCCCCCCCCCGCACCCTACAAGCCTACCCCCAGAATGATAGACCTATGTGAAACGGACGGGAATATGGACCTCGCCCGGACTGCCGGAGGTCGTCACCGGACCCACCCCCCCAAGGGTCTTAACCCTAAACAGCCGGCCTTTAGCTAAGACCGGACTCCAACCCTTCAGACCTCAATAAGGTCTACTTTCCTTCTCTCTCTATAACCGATGATACTGTCCCAGCGGGGACCCCATCCCCCCACTCTCCGTCCTCCCTGGCTAGCCGTCCCTTTGTTTTGGATTGCAAAAGAGTACACTGATTCTCGCAACACCAGACTCGAACCCTATAGAAGTCCAATCCAGACTGTCCCTAGTGGGAAGGGAGAGGTCCTAAAATCCACGAAGAAAAACCAAGAAATTATGGCTAAGCAAGGGGCAATTAAATTGGTACCCTGAACATAAAAGGTTTACATAATAATAGGAAAAGGAGACTCGCCCTCCAAGAAATAAAAAAATCGGGCGGCGATATGTCTTCCTCCAGGAGACGCATTTCACATCTCAGAACCCGCCCCGAAACATTTCAAAACGCATATCCGATGAGATACTACTCATCATTATTAGTAAAAGAAGGGGCAGTCGCCTATTCTGATTCGTCAGGGCACTCCATTTAATCTAACAAAAATAACAACAGACCCAGAGGGTAGATTCATTGTGGTGTATGGTTCACTTTCGGGACCGCAGGACGTTTAGCACTCAATCCAATCCCAAAGATTGGGGAAAAAAATAAGATATTATAGCGGAGTTTCTTTGGTGGACATTTGGAGAGCACCAACATCAGGGACAAAGGAATTTCACCTTTACTCGGCCTCACCAGACTATTCCCGTATAGACTATTACTTGCAACCAAGAATGTTCTAGAGGCCGCCGCCAACTCGAATATAGGCCCAATTACGTGGTCAGGACCATGCACCCATTACCCTGAACCATAACTATCCCATGTGTTAAATTATCGTCGTATAGCTGGAAATTAAATGACTCCCTATTAAACCATACTGAGATACAAAAGGAGATCAAAAATCCCTTAAGGACTACTTTAGACTCAATTTAGGTTCGGTCGCATCCCCAGCAATCTGTGGGCAGCCCATAAGGCGGCAATCCGAGGAAATTTAATCTCAATGCTTCCCACAGGAAGGAAAGTTAAAATTAAGTTACTTAAAGAGTTACAGACAAAATTATAAAATTGGAGCAGCAGCACAAATCAAACCCCTCTGGAAAATCTATAAAAACTGCTACAACTGCTAGGAATGATGAAGGATATTCAATTAGAGATGTAGAAAAAAAGCTCTCAAATGGACGGTAGCAGAGGTATTATGATAAGGGGAACAAGGCCGACAGACTTCTTGCTAGTAAGTAGAGAATACAAAAAAGATCACAATAACAGCGATCAAAAATAGATCTAGTGGAGATATTGTTAAACGAGAAAAAAATTGCAGAAGAATTTACTAAATTCTACACTAAACTATATAACTGAGAACTCGTTCTGCTAACTCCAGCACTGCCGAAATTAAAGTCGATTATTGACTATCTAGATGACTGTACTCTACCCTCCCCTGACTGAGGGGAAAAATGCCATGCTGAACGCTTAAAATATCAATTGAAGAATTGATGGCAGCAGTAAAGGTATCAAAAAATTCTAAAACTCCGGGCCCTGATGGCTTCACAAATGTCTACTACAAAAAATTCCTAACTATACTATCCACCCACTTATGAGCTTGTCAATTCATTTCTGGAAGGGAGTCCTATCCCATCATCAATGTCAACAGCTAATCTTGCATAATACATAAAGAAGGGAAGGACCCAACTCAATGCGGAAGTTATAGACCAATTTCGCTATTGAACAATGACCTAAATTGTATAGTTAGATATTGGGAACAGACTGGAATCCCATCCTACCTAGACTAACCACATGGATCAGGTTGGTTTGTCTCGGGCCACCAGGCCTTGGACAATACCCGTAAAATAATTCATAATTGATCTGTCCATATGACCGGATCGAAAGCAATGCTCCTGAGCCTGGACGCAGAGAAGACGGCACATTTGATAGAATTATTGGCTATTCTTGGACCACACACTGAAAAAATTTGGTTTTTTTAAAGACTAATTTTGGAAGGAGTCTGGGCCACTACTCTACCGAATCCATCCGCTACGGTCAGGACTCCAGGCGGAAACTCTGGGAGGTTCACATTAAAAACGGAACACGACAGGCTGCCCCCTCTCACCTTCTCTTTGCCCCACGATGAACCACTAGCGACCAAAAATAAGAAATAACACAAATATACAAGGTATTCATTGAATAAACAAATTATTAAATTTCCCATTCGCTGATGATATCATTTTAACTTTGACCAAACCCCAAAACTTCCCTTCCTAACCTTCAAAAGGAACTGACAGACTTTGGAAGATATCAGGATACCAAAATTAAACGGACAAGTCTGAAGTCTAAATCTTAGCCTCTCAGGACCCTGAAGGTGAAATACTCAAATTGAATTTAGCTACAGATGGTGCTCTTCATACATTAAATATATGGGAGTCAATGATCAAGGCACTATCGAGCTTTGTATCAGGAACACTACCAGTTCTCTGGGAAAAGATCAAAAAAGACCTAGGATCAGTGGGACGGTTACCAGATTTCATGGATCGGGAGAATGACATTCAATTAAGATGAATATACTCCCCAGATTGTTATACTTTTTACCAAAACACTCCCGGTCCATTATCCCTGGCCACTGATCTGCCCACCCCTGTTTGTCTTATGTGTTTATACTGTAGCATTGTTGCACTATGATTTTACTCTCTTTTCTCTCTCTTTGCATCACATGCTTCTTGTAACATCTTGCTGTGGAGCGTGAAGTGCAAGATTGGATATTTCTGGACACTTCTTTACCATTGGACTGAACTTTTTTCCTATATGGGACTCTGTAGGCGCCGGTTTGTATTGTTGTTTTTTAATACCTCCTATTATGATGACTTTTGTAATATTTAGTCCATAACACCCCCACTTTTTCTATATGATTATTCTGCAAAGGAGTGTAATGTTAGGTTCTAATAGTTTGACAAATATAAGAAGAGACATTTAGGGGTAAACTCTACATAGTCTTCCTCTATTTCTACGACATTAGAAGACAATGCTTATAAACTGATATACCAATGTTATTTCACTCCTGTCAGACTCCAAAGGATGTTTCCAACAACCTCCATCCTGTGTTGGAGGAAGTGTGGCCAGACAGGTAATGATCTCCCTTGCTTGGTGGTTGTGCCCCTGGTTAATGCCCCTATAAAGGAGGATGTTTGGGCAAGGTGATTCCAGGTAGTCCCATGTGATGCTGCTGAGTCAACCTATTCCAGGCCTCCGGAATAGGGAGAGTAGATTAGCAGCTCAGATCCTGCTGGCAACCTGATGCGTTATAGCCAGAAACTAGAAGAACCCTCTTCCCTCTCTCTGTTGTCGGTAAAGGCCACAATATGGGATTTGCTATTGCTATATTACTGTAATACATTCATCCCATCCCTTCTAACCAAAACCTTCGTTTGTACCCCTCCCTTTGTTTATTAGGAAAGTCAATAAACTCGGAGTTATAAAAAATATATATATTGTAGTCTGAAGTGGCCGTTCGGACCTTGCCAAAAAATCCTCATTGAAGTGTATATGGATTTTCGGACGAGAATGTCTTCGCTTCAGACTATATAGCGTTTACCCCTTAAAGGGGTTAATAATAAAACTGCGATAATTGCGATCGAACGGAAATTCTCTTTGACGTTAATGGAAGTTTCTGTGAGATAACACCTTGATCTGCACTAATGCACTTTAATGAATAAACCCCCTTGATGTTCAAAATGCCTTCAACACCTCCGGTGCCCTAATGATGTACGGTGTACGTCACAAAGAGTGCCACTTCAGGGGCCCTTATGACGTGCACTGTACGACATTGCCCTTTGTTCGTTATTTAAGGGCTGTATGCGAACAGCTGTCCATAGTGCTTATAACACTGAAAGGGGGGGGGGGGGTCGGGGGGCTGCCCCTCCTTGTCACATACGGCCTCAAGGTCAGAACTCATAACTGATCACGTGATTGCCCCAAATAGTGTGATCAGGATGTGCACGACCCTCTGGCACTGAAAGGGTTAAAAGAATCAACTTGGGAGCCATGCTGGGCTTGATAAACTGTTCACAGAGATGTTTTATAGACATTGTCATATTTCAAACTCTAAACATTACTTTGATTAAAAAACAACATCTGTAAACTCAAACCCAACACACCTCACCATACAGATTTATGTCAAAAAGGAGTGCTACTGGGTATGTGACAATGTATTGTGATACCATCACTGTCCTCTAGGGGCTGGAACAGTGCAGTAAGTGTGCTTTCCAGTCCACAGAGAGTTAATTCCTCAAAGAGAAGCCAGCAGCAGCTGTTAACTAATGGAGTTAATCAGACTCCTTGAGTGAACAATGAAATGGTTTAAAAGACAGACTGATAGCTGCTATGCTGAGAGACTGTTTTCTCAGAGAAGGGATGGAGATAGAAGTGCTCCCCAGCTGCGGAAGCTGGTTACAGACGACCTACAGAGGAGTTCCTCTGGGCTTAACGTGGGCCTGAGTTTCCCTAGGAAGAAAGGACGACAAGACTGTGCTGAAGCAGGGATGTCTGCTCCAAAGGACTTACAAACAGATAAGCAAAAACCCTTTATTATTGCCGTGTGCAAAGACTGTGTAGATAGTTGCATATGCAATGGCATGTTTTGAGGGTGGGAACCAGCATAGCTGGCCATCCAATTAGTGAGGGCGAAAGCTACGGTGTAGTAAGCTTTCCCTAAAGGGAATAGATGTTTATTTTCTATTATTTGTTTTTTCTTAAAGGGACGGTGGGCCTGTTGCTATATGATTTAATGATGTAAATAAACCCCTACATAGAAAATACAGTATTACCGGCCTTAAATTGGGATAAAAGAGACTGCAACGTGGTGTGGGCATAACAGTATATACAAGACAGAGAACCTCCAACATGCTACATCCAACATGACAAATCATATAGCTAAATACTTATCTGTTCTTCTCTCATAAGTGAGGGTCACTTAGTTAAATTCTTTAGCCTAAGCATTTGTAAGCTTGCAGACAAGTTGCCCCCTCTTTTCTGCAAATCCTAACACCATCTCTTTACCTCTCTAATATGAGGAAAAAGTCATACTAGACTGGTCATTCACCGCTGATTCTCAAGACTTTCTATTTAAAGGTGGGCAGGGCGAGCTTGGAAATAGGGAGGGGGGGGGGGGGGAATCATAGACCTCCAAACAATTGTTTACCAATTAAACTCAAACAAACATAATTTTAGGCTGACCTTTGATTAAAAGGGTTTAATTTAATAAGGCTTAATTCTCTTTTTCTCTTAATCTCTACAACAGATTCGCTGTGCACCTTGAGTCTATTCAATATATGCTAAAATGTCATTTCACCTGGATAACTGGCTCAGTCACATTATATTTCTACTCCAATGTCCATCTATTCCATAATGCTTCTGTATGTTGTTTATCTGACGTGCTGACAGTGAATAAATAAAAAAAATTACATTTTAAAAAAAAAAGGGCATAACATCCTCACCTGACATCTACGGTTTTGTTGCCTTCATGGTCAAAAACGTCAAAAGCTTCTGTGACTTTTTTCTGTAAATCTGTGACAACTGCTTCTGTAAAAGACAATTCATTCATACAATAATCAGTGCGAGGGTGAAAATCACTTCCCTGACAGATACTGTAATAGTTTACATCTCATATGGATGCAAAATAAGCCGTTTAGTAAGTACAACACATTACAAGGATAATGCCATTTGACTCTACTACTTAGTCGCATGCTCGCAAAAAAAGGTTGTGAAGAAAACCGACCATAGTATAGTAACTCTTTAGGGGTTAGTCATCAAGCTCCATTACAGGTTAACACACCTGAACAGACATGAATTCCTATTCAAGGCAAGAACGGAGCTTGATGAGTGGATCATCCTACTAAACTGACCATTGGAGATCCATTTGTAGTTTTGTGCATCATCAGGCTAGTTGTGAAGTTAAATAATTTCAATGTGATGGTCCTGCGTGGTCTACAGTAAACCTAATCAGAAATGGAGGATCATCATTATTATTAGTATCATCGTTTATTTGTAAAGCACTAACAAATTCCGCAGCAAGGTACAATGGGGGTACAGAGTTATGTATATGACATAAACAGAATGACGTACGAGAACAATAATCCATAAGAACAAGAATAAACAAGCGCAAACAGATACAGAGAGGTAATGAGGATCCTGCTTGTGAGAGCTTACAATGTAGAGGGATCATCCCAAGTCACATGTTCTTAACGCTATTCATGATTTCTTGTACAGTATGAGCACCAATAACCAGTAACTAACAGGTTAAAATGTCCCATGTCACTAAAGACCTGCTAAATGAACAAGGGATGTAAAAGAAAAACCGAATGGTACCCTTAACCCTTTTAAGGTGGCAGTCTTTGACAATTTTAGACACTATGCACTAGCCTTGAGCAATTAACAAAACAATATTAAAATAATTATAACAATAATACATTTAATAAGGAAAAAGGCATCAGTTTCATAAAAACTACTAATTTGGGAGTTACTTAGATTAAACGTTTATTTACATTAAATGTGTTTTTAAATCAAAGACAATTCAAAATTAAGTTCACCGTTCTAGTAACAGTATGTATTGGTCCTGGGAAATGTCGATTCGGAGAGCTTTCAAACCTCACGTCTTTTGATTGAAAGACCTGTTTATACAATTGAAGAAGAGCCATGTGTGGTTGTGAAAGTTCTGTCCACTATATTTCCATCAATGAAGAACAATAATATTGGACCCCTTAAAGGTACAGCAACATACACTGTATCTACATCTTAAAATAAATGCCACACTCTTAGGCTGCGGCACCGCTGGCGCTGACCGCGCTGACAGCGCGGGGCTTGCTGCTTTTAATTACATAAATGTATATCTGCAGGTCCCCGCTCATGCGGTGCGCGCTCACCCACGCTTGGCGCTTAGATAAACAAACAAAAAAAAGAAGAGATTTTTAAGCGCGCTCAGCTTGCCTGCAACGCCCCCCAACCCCCTCCGCGCGCTAGCGAAATAGCGCGGACACCCAGTGCTCATGCTTGGGGAGCTGGTGACGTCACGGCTATCAAGCATGAGCGTGGTCAGCGCCAAAGGGGTCGCAGCCTTACATCATCCCCTAACCTTAGAGCTGGGTGTGGCCAAGGGATTAGGAGCAAGGGAGCAAACACAGGGCAGTGCAATCCTCCAAACAAGGTGCAAAGATATTCCCTATCCAGGAAGGTTAGAGGATAAAGGTGGGGCGCCGAGAACTTGTCCTTTGAAGCTGCTGCATCTTAAACTGTATGTCACTGGCTGTCTCTAAAATGTCAGTTGTGTCAAAAATAGGCGAAACCAGGCTTGGGTTTACATCCTCCACCAAATATTCTCTAGATGTGACTGCAGTATATGCAAAGAGGAATGCAAAACAAGGTCTGGCCAATGTCAACCCTGGTAATCAGCAGGTCACCCTAACATTCCTATTCAACAGGCTGTGGAATTGTCTTCTACCTGTTAGAGAAGATGTGAGCCCCATTATAGTGAAATATTGTCTTCTTGCAGGGAGGCTTTGGGCCCTATTGATATAAATGGGTCTCAAAAACAACCCTGAAAAGTAAAAATCTGCTTCAAGCCATGTTGGATAGGCGCCAAAGTGAGAGTGAACATGTGAGTCATGATTATATGGGGACAGACTGTCAGTTTTGTTTTTACAGTTCTTGCACAGAGCTTAACAAACATCAATAGAGAAATTACACCCAATGCAAAGGATTTTAGGATTTACAGGGAAACGACGAAAGTGATATAATAAAACTTTTCGCTCACTTGCATGTCATTACCCATAATCCCTGTCTGCAGTGGAAACATTGTATGCCAAGAGATAAAGGGGAAAGGCAGGTTGCAGACGTGTCTGAAATATGAATGTGCTCACAAGTGGAATTTTTATTTGATAATAAAATTAAACATTTACAATGAATTCCATGTCAACACACATGTAATTTAACAGATTTCACCAAGCAGATGCACATAGCTAGCCACATGCCAATTCACTAAGGTCCCTATTCAACACGGGGAGGAGTGGCGTAACCCACAATTAAATATACAGTACAGTAATCTACATTTATTTAAAACAAAGTTACTGCATCGTTTACTGTGCGTTATTCGCTTCTTACTATATTGAAGAGGGACCATAGTGAGGTTTCAGAAATAGGGTGACTGCCCACCAGGGTTGCCACCTTCTACTGAAGGCTAACCCGGATAATTTTTTTTAAATTTAGCTCTTACCTTCCGGGGCAGTATCTCCCGGCATCCTCTGGCACCCTCCCGCCATTTTCCCCTGCAACTCCCGTCAATATGACTGGGTGGCGTCAAATGGCGCCACGTTGCCATGACAACGGGACACCTTACGGCGCTGAGGCGTCACGTTGCCACAGCAATCTGGCGGCGCGTGACGCTGTGATATCACATAGCATTCCCATTGTCATGGCAACGCAGCGCAATTTGATGCCACGCAGTCATATTGACAAGAGTTGCATTGGTTGATGCTGGTAGGACGCCGAGGATGCGGGGAGATAAAGCCTCTGAAGGTAAGCGCTGCATTCCGCCACCCAGAGGTTTAAAAGGTAAACCCGTAGCCCGGAGATACGTGGCCAAAACCCGTAGTCTCCGGGTCAAACCCAGAGTGGTGGCAACCCTGCCGCTCTCTCAAGTCCTATGGGAAAAATAGATGCACAGCTCCCAAAATAGCCAAATCTGCGATGCTGTAAACCTCATATTCATCATGCTCACACAAGCTGTCAACATACACTACACACTCTATGGAAGCCAGGATCTCCCCAATTTGCACATCAGCTTCAGGGCACAGGGTCGCTCTTTTCCAAATAAGATCTAACTCGCACTTTAGTTAATCACAGAAATGTGCTGATGTGCATGAGAGGGTGCCCGGGATTTTTAAAGGTAAAATACAGGGATCCCTCTTTTTTTTTTTTTATTTCTTTAGTTAATGTTACCATACAATAGGCTATTTTAAGCTATGTACAACGATACTTACTTTAAAAAAAAAAAAAGTATAATAGCTGTGGATTTGCTAACTAATGATTCTGAATGAGTTAAAATAAAAATCTAAAAAACGAAAAGATAGCTATATAACACTAATACCGACCTAAGTATGTATAGCTGGATAAATAGATCATATTTTATAATATTCTCATTTTGCAACTCTCTAAAACTCCTTTTTGGGCACTAGATGCACCTGGTGATACTGAACGTTGTAAGAGGTCCATCTGATAAGGGCAGTGTTTTTCAACCAGTGTCCTAGGAGCTTTTGGGTTCCCATGCGTCCCTAAAAGGTTCCCAGCAATTTTCAGGTCATTTGAAAACTGTACCAAATATAGAAGAATTTACAATACATCTGATCTCAGACGCGCTATTAGAGAGGGTTGGGGTTCCTTACAATGCATCTGATCTCAGACGCGCTATTAGAGAGGGTTGAGGTTCTTTACAATGCATCTGATCTCAGACGCGTTATTAGAGAGGGTTGAGGTTCCTTACAATGCATCTGATCTCAGACGCGCTATTAGAGGGGGTTGGGGTTCCTTACAATGCATCTGATCTCAGACGCGTTATTAGAGAGGGGTGGGGGTTCCTTACAATGCATCTGATCTCAGACGCGTTTTTAGAGAGGGTTGAGGTTCCTTACAATGCATCTGATCTCAGACGCGCTATTAGAGGGGGTTGGGGTTCCTTACAATGCATCTGATCTCAGACGCGTTATTAGAGAGGATTGGGTTTCCTTACAATGCATCTGATCTCAGACTTGCTATTAGGCCGAGCTCAGACTGGCTGCTACGTCCGTGCGTGCCTCCGCTGCACGCTCCTGCAGTCCAGCGATCTGTTCTCAAACTGCCGAAGTTGGGTTGCGGCGTTTGGGGGCATAACGAAAACGTCACGGAGATGGTACGCCTTTATTGGCTGAACCAGCCCACGTGACACGACTGCAGCCCCAAATTTCAATTTGGGTTGTGGCGGCAAAATGTTGCAGCGTCAACGCTGTAGTTTGCCACCACAAGCAGTTTCTAGTGTGACTACTGTCATCCACTAGTGTCAAAGAGTGCCGAATGTGCGCACGCACATCGCGTAGCTTCCTGTCTGATCTGGGCCTTAGAAAGGGTTGGAGTTCAGAATATCATAATACAAAAAAAAGGAAACCACTGGATAAGGAGTGATAAGGGTCATTACAGTGAGTTCAACTGTATGGAAGGTGGCATTATTATCCCACAGGTCACTGCATCCTGAGAGGGGAAATATTACACAGTAACAGTCACACTGGCATGGGAACCTAGCATGCAATCACCTGTCCACACGGACACCCCCCCCCCTCACTCGTTCCTTTTCTCCCTATTATTTGTTTTCTCTCTCTCTTCCTTTTCATTCTCTCTTCCTCCTTATTCTTTCTTTTTATTCGCCCCGTCTCCCCCTTACCCACAGCCTCCTTCTCCTCCATGTTTGTTGATTCCGGTTACCATGGAGATGGGACGCGAGTTGCACATGGAGGCCGGACACACTCCGGCCATCTTTAAGAAGGGCAGAAGTCCCGCCGATCTGCGCGGCACAGGTTAAAATGTAAAAAAAAATCCCCTAAAAAGGACGGCACTGGGACTGCAACACCCTGTCACGCATAGCCCTTTGAATAGCAAACAATTTGAAGACGTTATTTATTTGTGTATCAAACAGTGTCCCGGGATCTAAAATGCGCTCCGAGTGCTTCGTACTGACCAGGTGCACTGATTCACTGCGGTGTCTAACCTGGGTCGTAACAGTGATTGCGTTGTGACAGAGTGCAGGGTAACAGTGATTGTCGTGGGTACAGAGGCAGGTTTTTTTTTCCCTCCTTGGTGGTTTAAAACGTGATTTTTGCATGGTAACAGAGTGCAGGGTAACAGTGATTGCGTGGTAACAGAGTGCAGGGTAACAGTGATTGCGTGGTAACAGACACTGCAAGGTAACAGACACTGCATGGTAACAGTGAGCCCCGGATGTACAGTAGCTGGAATTAGGAGGGAATGAACCTTTGAAAGGCAACCAGGCAGCTGGCAGCACCTCATGTCAGTCACAGGGTCACAGGCTTCATTGTGGAATGTCTGCAGACATAGGGATTTTTTTTATTTCAAACATTTTTATTGTTTTCTGACAGGGGTACATTCACATCACATGGTTGTTTATAGACAGTAAACTTAATTAACATATACATTTAAAAGTGAACAACCCGAAGCATCTCAAGGTTGATTGATCGAGAAGAGGCGATCTGCCCCTAGTATTTTGTAACCTCCTATGCATTTAGATTCTACTATGTAGATCCCGTCCGGGAGAATTAACAGTTTTAGGAGGATCTTAGATCAAACCCCTTATATTAGTACTGTAAAGGATAGGCAGAGAGACATAGGGATTTTAATGAATCTTTGGAAGTGAAGAGGAGCTGGCAGATTTTTTCTCCCTTTGCTGGGCACATAGTTAAACGTGACATGGGGTAGAGGAGAGAGTGGATATGTTTCTTCCAATGTAAATGTAAGACATCAGGTCTTTCTGTGGTGATTGCATTTTCTCACATGATGGCCAAGTGAGATTTGTGGTTTGCAATTAAAAACATTTTTAATTAAAAAATACAGACATTAGAGGCGCATGCGCAAAGCCAGAGTGAATGGAAGCCTAGTGTACTAGCTCCTTTCACACCGGCACAAATATTGAATAAAGGTGGCACACAAAGTTATTTTATAACCCTCCCACAGCCAGATTCATTGATCGGAACACTCAGGGATGCCAATCAGGGCCAAGTCCAAGCAAAGGACCCCTCGGTCACTGCTTATTTTAACAAAAATACCTTGGCGGTAGCAAGCGGCTTCGACTTACCCGCGCTAAATATGCAGTCAGACTCCGACAGCGAGAGGCCTGCACAGAGACCGGACGATCTAGAATTAGTCACCAGAAAAGACCTCTGCAAATTTTGCGGGGAAATGAAACATTTCTTCAGCAGAGAGCTTTGGGACCTGAGAAGGGACTTAGTCGGGCTGGGGGAACGGACCGGAGCCTTGGAAAATAAAATGGACGACAACACAAGGGCTCTACAACAGACCAACAAAGCAGTGACCCGGCTGGAGGAAAAGATAAGAGATATCTCAGATAATGAAAGAATAGGGTAAGAACCCTCTGGTGATGCTCTCACTATGCAAGGGAAAATCCATAAGCAATATACAAAAATATTCCATATATATAGAAAACGTAAAATATAAGTAACAAAAGAGATAATGCGTTATAATTGGAGTCCATGGGTAATGGCGATGGTGTGGTGTGCTGAATACCCCCCACCTCACCTGTGGAGCACGTTGGAAAAGTCTCACCACGCCGATGGAAACACACTCCCCCACCACGATGATGCACAATGGGGCCAAAAACCCTCCTCAGCCCCGTTACGTGCGGTAACCCCGTAGGTAAGACTGGCCGATGGAAGTGGAGACCTGCAAGCAGAGTCTCCCGCCGTCTTACCGGGTGCAGATGGAATTCTCCGAAGTGTCGGGCAGTGGCTGTCGGTGGGGTAGGATGATGGTGCTGGCAGAGAGAGACAAGACAGGACGATCCACTCCTCCGTGCGATGTCCGTCAGCGATGTTACTTCCCGGTTCAGGTGAGGGGATGGTTATACGGCTACCACACTGGCTGATCCCAGGGTCTCCACAGTTAGGAGAGGAAATCCTCTTGGTGTTCACAGCTGATCCGCAATGAGAAATACCGTGGCGTGCTGCAATACTAGGGTGAGAGATCAAAACGTAGAAGAAAGGAAGTAGAGCACTGCCAAAAAAATATCAAGAAAGGGCCAGTAGCAAAATAATTTATTTATTGGGGATTTTAGCCAAAAAAGGGACAAACACACTAATTAGTTTTTTAATATTAGTGTGTTTGTCCCTTTTTTGCTTAAAATGCCCAATAAATAATTATTTTGCTACTGGCCCTTTCTTTGATTATTTTTTGGCAGTGCTCTACTTCCCTTCTACGTTTTTGATATCTCAGATAAGCAGGAAGATGCTGAGAATCGGGATCGTCGAAACAATGTACGCATCAGGGGGGTCCCAGAAGCCGTCAGCGATCCAGAGGACTTTGTGCAGAAGTGGCTGGAGCACCTGCTCCCTGATAAAACGGCACAGGACTTGCACCTTGATAGGTGCCATAGAGCTTTACGGTCCAAACCAGAGGCCGGAGAACCCCCCACGCGATATTATCGTTCGTTTCGACTTCTACAGAATCAAAGACTCCATCTGCCAGATAGCCAGGGAGGCGAGAGCTATGGAGTTTGAAGGAATCAAACTCCAGATATATCAAGACCTTTCACCTGCTACCCTCTCCAGACACATAACTCTGGGTCCGATCACCAGGATCCTACAGGACAAGTGTATAAAGTACAGCTGGCTGTTCCCGTTCGCCCTCCTGGTGATCAAGAATGGGGTCGCACATACCCTGAAGAGAGCAGAAGATGGAGATGCTTTCCTCAAAAAAACTGGGTCTCCAGCAAAAAAACCCTAGCCCCGGTCCATCTCAACCTCCTCACCTTGAATCGGAGACTGATCCAGCGCTGGAGACGTCTTGGAGCAGAGTGGGAGCCCCTGCAGCCGAAAACAAGTAAAGAACCGAGCTAAACACCTTCAATCAAGACCAATTGAGCAGTTAAAGGAGACATTACCCCATTTCCCACTCACAGTAAACATGGCCGACCATAGAGGATAGCGCATCGCCCCCCCCCCCCCCCGCCCTCACTTTCGGAAACTGCAGGCAGCAGAGGACAGCAGCCATCTCCGAGGATGTCAGTGTCGGGAACCCAGGCTGCGGGCGCGAACGGAGAGGAGGAGGCGCCACAGAGCTGATGACAGCCCAGCGAGGCGACGCTGGAGTTCCGCCAGTCGGGCCCTCCCTCTCGATCACAGGACTCCCTGGGAGCCGAGAACCTCCGGGACGGCAGATTTTGGGACAGTACATCCCTGGGGAAGAGGAGGTTTACGGGATCAGACTGGGGAGGGGGAGGCGCGGCCCCATCGCTAGTTATAAGAATCCCGGGGGGGAGGAGAGATTGGAGTTGTCTGCATATTGCACGTCCCATGTGGAGAAGAGGGGAGCACCGAGGGATGAGGGATCGAATAGAGCAGGCCCCTGTGTCATGGAGGGAGGGGTACACGGGGAAGGGAGCCACTTGCAGGTTCCTAGAGTTGAGTACGCAGACCCAGATAGCAGGGGGACCACCACAGACATAGGATCGTTGATTAGAGTAGCCAGAAGTTTGTGTCAGCAGACCCGGTCATCAGGTTCCCCCAGGAGATTACGGGGAACGGCTAATAGGCCCTTTACCAAGCAGGTATGGCTTAGGAGAGAGCAGAGGGCAATTTGGTTACACGTACTTGAAAGGAAGGCAGGGAAGTTAGCACAGACCCGTTAGGTAGATACAGAAGAATTAGAGAAGTAGGTATCAAATGGATTCCAGTGGGTGGGGGGGGAGGAGGGAACTGCGTTACAATATTGGTCTTGTTTATATCAAGCTTTGTCATACTGCTCAATTCTATGTATGTTAGGTAGATAAGTTATGTTATGTCACATTGTCACTTTGTCATTTCAGCAGGCGGCTGAAAGCGGATCTGGATGCTCGGAGATGCCCGCGATTAGACCCTGGCCTTGCACACCTCTGACCGGCAAAAGCACAGACCTCTATCTAACCCTGAATTCACCAACAAGGGCCGCAGAGGGATGGTACATAAGTCTTGCTGGGAGGTAACAAAGCCAGAGGTCACACAGGCTCACAACACCACCCACCACATACACACATAAAGCCCAAGATAGCCCTTAGCAGCAGATTTCAACAATGCATAGGGGAATAATTTTTTTTTAAAAAGATACCAATATAATATGGGTTCAAAAGGAGGAGAGGTGAAGCAACAAAAGAGGGAGGAACGTTCTTCGGTCGGCGGGGATCTCCGGGCATCCGGACGCAGCTGCTGAGCTAAAGTTAAGTTAAAGTTAATTCCGTTTGTTGAGTTGCATTATATGGATACTGTGCCACAGTTCATTTCACTCCACTTAGTGAAGACTGCCGGTATGAACTAACTCTGGTAGTTCGCCGGCGCTTCAAGAGGTGTCTCATGGAGTTAGTCCATGGGAGCCGTTTAGCCCTACAGAGGACAGCCCCAAGAATACTTGGTCGCCCCTTAAAAAGGTGCCAGGTGGCTGCCCAGTACGTGGGGCAGGAGAGCCGACTCTGGTTAGGTCCAGGCACGGCTCTATGCCTTTCACTTTGTCTTTTTTGCACTTTTTCGTACCTTCCCTACCCCCTCCACCCCCTGCCTTCTCTCCCCGGGGCGCGGGACCCCTCCGATGGTGGGATGCAATGGTTCTCTCCTCTGGTGAATATAGGAATACACTCAAATACCGCTCTACAGTATTGGGATAGAAAATACAAACACAGTATCATAATAGGAAGCCGCCCAAATATAGCACCATGTAAATGGCCATAAATACTATATCTAACAACGTAAAGGGTTTTAACAGCCCAACGAAAAGGAAAGTAGCATTTACAGATTATAAAGGGAAACAGGTTGATATTATACTAATCCAGGAAACCCATTTCAGCCGCAGCAATTCACCCAAGTATTTAGATAAACAATTTTTGCAATTTTATCTAGCGTCTGCTGGTGAAAAAAAAAGAGGAGTAGGCCTTCTCTTCCATAATAGAGTCCCTTTACATTAGAGACACTCAGAAAGGACAGCGAAGGCAGATTCCTGATAGTAGTAGGGACAATACAAGAACAACCGATAACGCTGGCCTCAATCTACGCTCCTTGCGAGCAAAGTCACGACTTCTTCCGGGAATTTTTTCAGAAACTAAATCAAGTAGCCAAAGGCCATATTATATTAGCAGGAGACTTTAATCTAACAATAAACCCAAAAATAGACAGGACTGGCGTAGCTAGAAATTGCCGGAGGAAGGTATTGGATGCCTTAAAGACAGGCCTCAAAAAATCCAGCTAATTGATATATGGGGGGAACTCCACCCCACGGAGAAAAACTATACTTTCTACTCCCATCCCCATGACGCATATAGCAGAATCGACTACTTCTTCATCTCTAGCAGACTGGTCCCTTTGGTCTCCCACGCAGGGATCTGTCATGATAATGTCATGAGAGATTGGGTATTTTTAATCCCTTTGGTGCTTGAGGGGTTAATGAGCTACACGTGTGTACAAAATACCAAATGCTGGGTTTGAAACTGGTCAGGACTGTTTTCTGTCTGCTCTGAATTTCAAAGGAACTTACTTGGGGCGGGGGTCCATCCTGGATAGCCCACTCAAGGTGTCAATTGTTTTAATCAAAGAAGAGCAGCTTCAAAGTATTCTGTAGAAAGGGGTGGGCTGATGCCGGTGCCTTAAAGTATTGTATCTAAGTCTGGGGGAGATTGTTACAAGTCAGATCTGACTAGGGGCATGCTTGGATAGCATGTCAGACCTCATCCTCTGAACCAGTGCCTCTCTGGGGAAAATCCATAGCATGTGGTAAGGTACTGTATAGGATTTTCTGTCTTACCCCTTTTGTTTTAAGAAGCTGTTCTGCCTTATATTGTAATTGTATGTTATTGTTTAATACCTTTTCTGTAATTCAAGCACTGTATTGTTATATATATTAAACCATTTAATAAGTAATGCTTTGGGCTCTGAATGAACTTTGTGCACGCTGGAGAGAATAACTTGCTAAATTCAGGCACATGTTACTACAGCTGATTTTGTGTTAAAGTGCATAGTTTTTTCTATAATAAACAGGGACCTGAGGCCCTAGCTGATATTTTAGTCTAAGATTTTTATCATATCTGCATAACCTCAGGTGGTGGCAGTGGATGGTTATGATGTGCAATTGGGTAGGGGTTAATACTAACTCGATGGTTCCTTGCAGAGGAGAAAGGGGGGTTGCTAGAGAAGCCTTTGTGTATTAACCCTGGTTGCATATCTAAAGTCACGTGCTCACTTGTGTGCTGTTCGTGGCGGTGGTATATTGGGACGGCTTGAGGAGAGATACAACTCATTTGAGGGAACCCTGAGTGGGTGAAGAGTGGGGCAGCTTGCGGGTTGTGTATTGATCCTTGATCCTGTAAGAGGGGATACTGTCCATTTGACGGACCTTTGCGGAGGTGAAGAGTGGGTGCGCTTGCGAGCGTCGGTATTAACCCTTGTCCCGTATACAGGTCGCGTGCTAGCAGGGGGTCGTATGTGACAAATGGTGGCATAGCGGTGGGATAACAATTTGTAATTTTGTTAATATCAGAGCTTTTTAGTGGTTTGCATTTATGCCTGCGGGATAAACGAAACATTTAAAAGTGACTGACCTGTGTGAGTCTTGCGAGAGATCACAGCTCAGTACCCCAAAGCTATTACTCAGTGCTATTTTCATAAAACATACAAGCAGACAGTTTCGTTCCCCCCCCCCTCTTGTTTTTCTTTTGCTATCTTTTTATTTTGAGTAAAGTGTAGAGAATATGGCTGCTTTATACCAACGCCAGACAAAAGAGACACTGATGGCTCTGTCCCTTGTCCCGTATACAGGTCGCGTGCTAGCAGGGGGTCATACGCGACACCTCAAAAAACCCAGCTAATTGATATATGGAGGGAACTCCACCCCACGGAGAAAAACTATACTTTCTACTCCCATCCCCATGACGCATATAGCAGAATCGACTACTTCATCTCTAGCAGACTGGTCCCTTTGGTCTCCCACGCAGGGATCCATGACATTTCATGGTCTGACCATGCATCGATAGAGCTGAGGTGCAACCAAATTCGTTCTGATAGGCCAGGTGCAAACTGGAAGCTTAATGAGTCACTCTTAAAAATCCCAGACATATGTGACTCTGTAGGTGAGGAGATTAACCAATTCTTTACTATAAATTAGGGTTCGGTGGGTTCTCATTCCACTCTATGGGAGGCCCATAAGGCAACCATAAGGGGCAAACTAATTGAAATAGCAGCCAGAAGGAAGAGAGAGAGAAACATTAAGATTGTGGTGCTCCAAACCAAATTACACACCCTTATGACAAGGCACAAACAAAGAACTGACCCCCAGTTTCTAACGGAGATAAAGAATACCAAAATTGAACTCAATCTACTGATGGCCTCTCAGGCAGACAAATCCCTGAGTTGGTCAAAGAGGAAATACTATGAAAAGGCAAACAGGCCAGATACAATGCTAGCACGCAAATTAAAAACTAGACAGTCAAACTATAATATACATGCGATCCGTTTAAAGACCGGAGCCACCACAGCCAACACAAAAAACATAGTCGAGGAATTTAAACAATTTTATGAAAACTTATATAATGGGGAGAAAGTGGCACATAATTCCAAAACCACAAGAGCTATAGAAGATTTTCTAGCAAGCTCAAACCTGACAGGACTAAGTGAGCTGGACAGAGAGGTTTTGGGGGCAGATTTCACATTAGAGGAGCTGTCCCAGGTCATCAAAGACCTAAATCCTTCAAAGGCCCCCGGCCCAGATGGCTTCTCGGGGCTTTACTACAAGAAGTTCAGTAAGAACCTAGCCCCATGGTTGCTCCGAATGTTTAATGCGGTCTTAGCAGGAGCCCCGTTTCCGGAGCGGATGCTCCAGGCGTCTATATCACTGATTTATAAACCAGGAAAAGATCCGCAGGATTGCAAAAGTTATAGACCAATCTCCCTAATTAACACAGATATTAAAATATATGCCAAATTACTGGCCAATAGATTGAGTCACATCCTGCCCAGACTTATACATCCAGATCAAGTCGGCTTTATTAAAGATAGACAAGCTGCGGACAACACCCGACGAATCGTTGATCTGGTAGAGATAGCCAATAGCAAGAAATTACAAGTTATGATGTTAAGTCTGGATGCAGAAAAAGCGTTTGACAGGATTGACTGGCCATACTGAAAACAGACGCTTGGGGCCTTTGGCTTTGGGGAGCGGGTGAGTGGCGCGATAATGTCGCTATACTCAGGCCCCGCTGCTAGGGTTATACACCAGGGCATCCCGTCAAACACATTCCAAATTAAAAGTGGCACACGACAGGGGTGCCCATTATCTCCCCTTATATTCGCCCTGTGTGTGGAACCTCTAGCGGCACAGATCCGTAACAACCCGGATATTTCAGGGATTACTTTACATTCGCAATCCCATAAGGTTGCCCTGTATGCTGACGATATCTTGCTATTGATTTCTAAACCCCTTACCTCTCTGCCGAACCTATTTGATCTGTTAGAAAAATTTAATAGAATATCTGGATTCAAAATAAATCAAAGCAAATCCGAGGCCCTAAATATAAGCCTCCCAAAAGAAACTGAAAAATGATTGAGTCTGAACTTCAATTTCAATTGGCAACAAAAAAAATCTCAAATACCTAGGAGTCCACATCACTAAGGATTACAAGGGCATCTATGATGCAAATTACCCCAAATTGATTTGTACATTGAAAGAGGACCTAAGAAAGTGGATGCCCCACAGGATCTCCTGGATAGGTAGGATACATAGGGCCTCATGCAGAGAGCATAGAATTTTAAAAATGGCGAATTTCATAAAAAGGAGCTTTTTTGGAGAGTTTTAATCTCCATATGCAGAAAAGTGCGAATTCTGCTATGTTTAACATGGATGCGTGTGGCGAGTTTAAATTGGCGAGATGCGCGCTTCAGAAATGTGTTAAAACAAATTCGCGCCTTTTTTTTTCCCTTTGCAATGGCCGCGAGCGGCAGTTTTTTTTGGCGAGGCAAAACGGAGACAATCGCGCCATTTTATTGGCGCGAACAGCCGCTAGATGCCGTTCGCGCCTCTCTGCATACGGATATTTTTTAAACTGGCGAGATTGCGGTTCTCGCCAGCCGCGAGGCGAGTTTTACAAATAGAAATGAAAAATTGGCGCGTTTTTCGGAAATCTCCATTTTCTGCTGTTTTCTGCGCGATTATCTCCAAAAAATGGCGAATTTTGAAAATTCGCTGCTCTCTGCATAGGCCCCATAGTGTAAAGATGAATATCCTCCCCCATATCCTATATCTCTTTCAGACATTACCAGTGCCACTGAGACTGAAGGAAATACTCTCACTTCAGTCTGAAATCTCCAACTTCATTTGGGGAGGGAAAAAAACGAGAGTAAACAAGACAATTATGAAAAGAACCACCCGGATGGGTGGCCTAGCGGTACCTTGCCTGTTATCTTACTATAAAGCGGCACAATTGTGTCAACTCACACAATGGCAGACTAACCCAGCATTGAAAAGATGGGTAGATCTGGAAAAAACGGTTTGCTCCCCATTGGAGTTAAACAATCTGCTTTGGCTACCTAAAACAGCTGTTAAGTTGGCTGACCGGCTGCTTTCCTCAATGGCTAACGCGCTGTCGGTTTGGGAGGCCGCCAAATTTAAACATGCATTAACCTCTAAACGTACAAAGAAACTTGCCTAGACAAGTGAGAGTACCCCTTTAGAACAAGCACTCACAACATAATTGATAGAAGTAATTAAAAAAGTAACCTTTATTAGTGTCTGTGGGTAAAATAAGTGAAATACATACACACTCAACACAATTAAAACCGTATGAAACTATTTGTCTCTGAGTCTGAGTCATAGACTAATGAATGTAAATGTTTGAAGGATAGAGTGTGACTGCACATATTGCCATAAAGTCAAACAAGAGAAAGATTTTAATTAGTGGCGGATATAATGTATAGGGTACGTGCTCAGGTGGTGTGTATAATTATAGATGAAAGGATTGGAGTGGTGTCCACGTAAATAAGTGTAAATCACCTGCTTTCAAACCACATCTGTTGATATTGGTTCTCATTCTCTGACAGTATAGTATGATGGAATAATATATTGGTATTTTTTTTTTTTTGGTACTTTTCTTGCTAGACCAAACATAATCAATGCAATGTGGCCCCGTTTTGAATGATTTGTCAGAGAAACACAAGAGGTTAATAAATTCCTTCATTACAACGCTGGTGAAGTCACAGTTCAAAAAGGAAGGCAACTGCGTACTTAGGGTGTGTGATGCCTAGTATCGTGGAAACTATGGTATATAATATTTTATACTTATCCTGTCCCCTTTGGCATAATGTGTTATTAGCCTTAAATGAGCTCGACTGGCAAAATGTTATTGAAAAAATGGTTACCTAAATAGTGAGATGGAATAGCTGCCATGTCCCCTGTGAACCCGATTCCAAGTGTGTCGTAATAGGCTAGCGGTGATATCTCACCCGAATAATGACATCCAACTTATGAGAGGTAAACTTTATCAGCGTGTCAAGAATGGAATATCACTCTATATCTGCAGACCTCTAATATGATATAGGTACGGTGATTGCATATATATACTGACTCTGCCCTCCTCGTTGGAGTCGTCTCTGTATTGTTGTACATGGGCTGGCTATATTGACCTAGACCAATTTTTCTCATTATGTCACTTATCATTAGGGCGACTGCGCCCGGTCCTGCTGGTTTAGGGTGACTGTGTGTATCTAGATGGGGGCCCACTGCAGCCGTCTATTGTGTACCTCTACAGTTCAAGGGGCTGTGGGGGGCTGCCGTCTCGGAGCGTTTAAGTTCCTGTCCTACGAGGGCGCATTTGTTGAGTCTCCGCCGGCATGGTTATTCCTGACCACCGCTATGTAGTAAACTGCCGGGTTGAGCTCGAAGATGAGCAGCGGCATTACTTCCTCTCCGGCGCTTCTAGAACAGATGTCGCCGCACCGATGCGCGTGCTGACGTCACAAAGGACCGCCCACAGCCCCCTTGAACTGTAGAGGGTACACAATAGCGGCTGCAGGGCACCATCTAGACCAGGGGGGCGCAAACTTTTTTCCCTGCGCCCCCCTGACGGCTGTCCCCTCGCTCCCGCGCCCCCCCCCCAACCCCAACTTACCCGCGCTCCGGCGTAATGACATCACGTTGCCATAGCAACGTGACGTCACATGACCTCGCAGCGTCATTTTGACGCCGCGTTGCCATGGCGCCGCAGGGAGGAAGCCGCCGGAGCCACGGTAAGTTAGGTTTACAGAGGCCCTGCAGCTCCCCCGGCACTTAATTTAAGTGCCTTCGGGAAGCGCGCGGGGCCTCTGTAAACCCCGCGCCCCCCGTCGGCAGTGTCGCGCCCCCCCTGGGGGTCGCGCCCCACAGTTTGCGCACCGCTGATCTAGACTACACACAGTCACCTATAACCAGCAGACAGGGCGCATTCGCCCTAGATGATAAGTGACTACTGAGACAAATTTGTCTATGTCAATATAGCCAGCCCATTTACAACACTTACATGGACTGATCCAACAGGGCGGCCAGTATATATATCAATCACCTACCTATATCATATATAGAGGTCTGCAGATATAGAGTGATTTTCATTCTATAGGCAGCTGAAGTTAACCCTTCATAATTGGATTCATTATTCTAGAGATATCAGCTAGCCTATCTACGAACACACTTGCTACCTTCACAGGGGACATGAGCAGCTATTCATCTCACTATTTATTCATCAAGTAAATTCTGTCGAGCTCATTTGAGGCTATTATAACAATTACTGACCAGGGGGAAACAATATAAGTACTATTATATACCAATAGTTTCCACTATCTAGGCTCACCACCCCTAGCTACGCAGTAGCCTTCCTTTTACTTGACTTCACCCAGCGTTGTAATGAAGGAAATTTATTAACCTCTTGTTGGTTTCTCTGACAAATCAATTCAAACCGGGCCACATTTAGCATTGATTATGTTGGTCTAGCAAGAAAAGTACCAAATATATTATACCATCTATATACTGTCAGAGAACCACATATCAATCAGATGTGGTTTGAAAGCAGTGTGATTTACACTTTATTTACGTGACACACTCCAGATCCTTTCATCTATAATATACACACCACACTGAGGCACCGTACCCTATACATTATATACTGCAATAATTAAAATCCTTTCTCTTGTTTTGACTTTATTGCATATGGTGCCAGTCACACTATATTCCTTCAAACACTACATTCATTAGTCTATGACTCAGACTCAGAGACAAATAGTTTAATACGTGTTTTAATTGTGTTGAGTGTTTATGTATTTCACTTATTTTACCCACAGACACTAATAAAGGTTACTTTTTTAATTACTTCTATCAATTATGTTGTGAGTGAAAATACCTAGGAGTAGGGATCTCTGCGCAACCGGTTTAGAGAACACAACGGCTCCAGGTACTTTTACTGAGCCAGTATATTATTGCCAAGTTCAGGGGGCATAACCCCGAGAATTTAGCTAGTCAGAGCAAAAGGGTTTGATCCTCTGAGGCTAAGAGGTGTCCCTGACTGACGAACTAAAGGGAGCTACCAAGGAAGTTCACAGGGATGACCTGCAGGGTTAACATAGGAAAAACCCCAAGGGGTTTAAATTACCTGTACCTGAGATATCCAGAGAATAGAAGCTAGTCTCAGAGTAGTGGGTATAGGGGTTAGTCTCTCTTGCCTAGGGACCTATCATGTAGACTGCGGAATACTAGGGTTAGCTGTTGGACCTCACAGAGCAGACTAGCAGGGGTTATACACGAAAAAACATCGGAAAACAGTAGTTCTTAGAATTTTGGGTTAGGAAAAGAGTGCAACAGGATTTATTCTCTGGGCTAGGGAAGACACACTGACCTGGGGACTGCGGCCTGATGTTCACAGTGGGGGACGCATAAGCCTACTAGCAGGGGTAAAAGACCGAATAACCTCAGGACAGAAATTAGGGATTGGTTTAACCTCGGGATATAGGGAGCGTGGCAGCTTCTCCTTAGCGGGCAGCCGACAGAGAAATGGGTTGACATTCTTAGGAAGAGACGAGGTACCCCACAGGTTTAGCAACAGAACTGACAGGAAAGGGTTTGGTGATGTCTGTTGGTGGGCAGCAAGTAGAGGTTCACGTCACTTATTTGTTTTGTCAAATTCCAGAATAGCTTAAGGGGTGTGGTGTCTATAGCCTGGAGCCGGTACCGCCAAAACCATCCGCAGGGGCAAGCTTACCTCGGTGTAGACACTAAAGAAGAGGTAGTTGGGATAATGGGCTTGTAACATCTCTTCACTCTCTAATCCTGAGACCTTGCTAAGTATTAGCTTTACGGAGTTAGTCTTTTCTGCCGGGGGTATTAACCCTTCATACATTACATTAGCAGATTAGGTGGAGGCAGTCTTTCAAACAGATACTTTTTTACAACAGGACTCTGGTCCGCCAGCTGGGACATAGCGTACAGCTTTAAACTTTACCATCCCCGCACGTCGCGGTCCCGTTTTAATGGGCCGAGCATCTGTTACGGCGAGCTCGCCACAAACCGGTACTACCGCGGGTGTTAGGTGGGGTTATATATCCCCTACTTCGTCCACGCAGACTGATCCGGAGTACGCAGTTCGTATTCCGTACATCGCAGGGTCGGATTGAGAAGCAGCATCGCAACATCGTCGTTAATGAAGCAGAGTTCGGCAACAGGAATCAGGAAGATTCGCCGCTTCGCTTAGGAGACGTGAGGTGAGGGGGGGGGTGGCTTCTGAAGCGAGGAGCGGCCCTCCGCCCATGACACCGATCTCAGTTCAGGAGGAGACAGCAGGCTGGACGAAGTTCACCCAGCAGGGCAGCGTCGGAAGAACCAACGCTTCAGCGCAGAAGTCCAAGCAGTCACTGAAGAGGATCGCAGCAAGCCGCAGGGAAAGGAAGGGTCAGCCACTGCCTAGGAGGGATGCAGCGGTACCCGGTGCTTGCAACCACTCGTCAGCACAGAACGTCCCGGGTTAGGCCACGCAGGAATGCAGTCAGGCCATTGCTGGCATCAACGCTCAGCACAGACGTCCAGGGTAGGCCACTGACAGGAAGATACAGCAGGCCAGTGCTGGAAACAACAACGCTTCAGCACAGACGTCAGGGTAGGCCCTGCAAAGGAGGATAGCAGCAGAGCCAGTTGCTGGCAACAACTCTTCAGAACAGACGTCCAGGGTAGGCCACTGCCAGGAGATAGCAGAAGGCCAGTGCTGGGCACAGCGTCAGACACAGACGTCCATGACCAGGCCTCTGGATACTCAGGAACTTGAAGGGTAAGAAACTAGGAGAGGAGGCCTGGGGGTTGGTTGTGGGCAGAGTCAGTAACATAAGTATAATAGTATGCTCGGCCGGCGCTTGTTCAAAGCCAACGCCTAGAATATAAAGGTCGGAGATCCCATCACAGGAGGATGTGTGTGTGTGAGATATTCCTTCAATGAAATAGCACAGGCAGCAGAGCTGCAATGAGAGGCAGCACCTGTGCCATAGATTGCCAGAGGAGACCCTGCAACTGCACAGGTCTGCAAGGCATAGTCAACAGCCTATAGTGGATTCCTTACACTAAGTCAGTAGTCAGAAAGTCTGCTGACGACGAACTCCCCCTCTTTGAGTGAGAATGCATTATGACTACATTGCCAATTTGTGGTTATTCTACCCTGGGTAGTATTGTCTGTGCCAGCCAAGGCATCCAGACTTTTAGATATTTGGTGCCAGGTCCATTAACTAAACTTGTTAATTTTTCCACTCTGGCATAGTACAAATCTGTTCGAATCTTGGGGATACTTGGGATCTCAGGTTGTTGTGCCACAATGCTGCGATCCTCGCACCTCGTTGCTGTGGCAAAGTGTGCAACCAGTTTGTTCTCCAGCTTGGAGAGGCCGCTCCAGGCCATGGTCTGTTCAGCGAGGAAAAACAACCACGGGTCTGGGGTGGGAACTTGTGAGGTCAAAAAATCCTCGAGATCCAATTTCAATTTTTCCCATATTGGTCGATTCATGGGGCAATGACCATAGCATGTCGAACAGGTCTGGCCGATTCGCCACACCATGCTTTTGACACACAGGAGTATCCTGTGTACCAAACCTTGATAATTTTATGGGGGTGTGAGATACTCATCATCACTACTTTATATGCATTCCTCCTTCAAAGGTTGTACAGATTGAGCTCTTAAGCCTGCAACTTCCCAGTAGTGGCCGACCTCAGTCACCTCCTCCACTTCCTCTCCTAGGTCTTGTGTTTCCCATTAACTCTACTCGTCAGTCTTTTTGCTGGTGTTGTGCGCTCCAAACCGACCGACCTTCCTCCAATCATCTGCCCGATTTTGTAAGCTCCCCGTGTGTCTGTTTCTGTCAGACAGAGCTTTTCAAAAGTGTTAAGGGAGGGTAAGGGGGGATATCTTTTGTTAAAGTACGCTCTGATCTGGAGGTCTATCGGAAAAAATTCGGAGTGGGGATATTTTTATATCTGATCTGATTGATTTCAAATGATTTGATTTGTTGTGTCTCCTTCCAGATCTCTTAACCTAAGATCATCCACAATTTTCGCAGTTAGTGCTGCGGCCTCCTGTTAGACTGGCGCAAAGCGGGGGTTTGCCCCAATAATCGGGACGCTCATGAGTGTTACGAGTTATGTAGTAATAGGGAAGTGGGGGGGGGGAAGGAGAGAGCTCTAGCTACTGTCTGTGTGTTTAGGTATCCAGGTGGTGAAGATCATTAAGGCGTACAATACGAAACTTGCCTAGACAAGTGTGAGTAACCCCTTTAGAACAAGCATCATCCTGGACGTCTGTGCTGAAGCGTTGTTGCCAGCACTGGCCTGCTGCTATCTCCTTGCAGTGGCCTACCCTGGACGTCTGTGCTGAAGCGTTGTTGCCAGCACTGGCCTGCTGCTATCTCCTTGCAGTGGCCTACCCTGGACGTCTGTGCTGAAGCGTTGCTATCTCCTTGCAGTGGCCTACCCTGGACGTCTGTGCTGAAGCGTTGATGCCAGCACTGGCCTGCTGCTATTCTCCTGCAGTGGCCTACCCGGGACGTCTGTGCTGTAGCGTGTTGCCAGCACCGGTACCTGCTGCATTCCCTCCTAGCAGTGGCTACCCTTCCTTTCCTGCGGCTTGCTGCGATCCTCTTGCAGTGACCTGCCTTGGACTTCTGCGCTGAAGCGTTGGTTCTTCCCGACGCTGCCCTGCGGTGAACTTCGTCCAGCCTGCTGTCTCCTCCTGCTGAGATCGGCGTCATGGGCCGAGGCCGCTCCTCGCGCAGAAGCCACCCCCGCACTCACGCTCCTAAGCTGAAGCGGGGATCTCCTGACTTCCTGTTGCCGAACTCCTGCTTCATTAACGACGATGCTGCCTTCTCCAATCCTGACCCTGCGATGTACGACTACGAACTGCGCACTCCGGATCAGTCTGCGTGGACTAAGGTCGGTGATTATATAACCCCACCTCAGCCCCGCGGTCCGGTCCCGGTTTGTGGCGAGCATCGGCGTAACACTTAGAGTGGATATAACCTAGGAGACCAAGCAGACAATCCCGGTAGGCCATGCAGGAGATTAACAAGGTTAAGTAGGCATCGCGCTGGACACAGGAGTAGAGGGAACTCGCGCCCCCGGGCCTTCCCCCCCCCCCCCCCCCCCCCCCCCCCCCCATTTCCCTTCCCCATCCCTATTTTGTTCCTAAGTTAAAATTGTCTACTGTACCTTATTACTTAAAGGAAGCTAATTGTCTATGTTTACATTGTTCATGTATATGGGAGATGATACGGGTATCTTTTACGTATGTTATACAAAGGATGTTCTCTTTGTACAATGCGATACTAATTGTATTGACAAAAAATTTGCAATAAAATTCAAGTTATTATAAAAATAAAAAAAATACAGACATTAAACAGAGACATGTCATCTCTTACACAGTGATCGAAGTGGTGTGGAAATGGTAATTAAAAAAAAGAATCTTAAAAACTGTTGTAGAGCTATTTGTATCATATATTGGATTTATATAATATTAGTTTATGCTTAGAAAGGAGTGAGGGAGAATAAATAATTTTTTCTTTAAATAGAAGTTCAGAAAAAGATAAATTAACACTGCACACACAGGTTTATTTACTAAAGTATACAGTCTGCAAAAGTAATCGCAAAACCAGTGCAAAAACAGCCATATTCATCAAAGAAAATGAATCCCATTGAAAGCAATGCAAGTTTTTCCTTTGATAAATCTGGTGCAATTCTTTTGCACAGACTTTGCCTTCATTTTGTAGCCGGGAGACTTTAGTAAATAACCCCCAATGTTCTTGCAGTCCTCTAATGATAATAAGCCAATTGCACATGTAGCCCTGGGTAAGTTTGGGCTATGATTCTCCTCCTGTGCAGTAATACCTGGTAAGGGTAGGTTGCCAGGAGTAATCATGGGTTTTCCGCACACACATGCTGTGCAGTGAGTCAGTGAAGATAGTGTCATCAGGCTCTGTCCAATCACAGTGACACGGGTGGTGCTTATTGGTTTGGAGAAATCAGGGAGCGCAGGACACAGATGAATATGTATAAAACATAAAACAAGGAAAAATAGTGCAACACTGTGTGGATAGTGATACCTCTCAAATGAAAACAGAGATAAAATAAACATACAATCATGCATGTACCATGAAACAAAAAGGCACTGAGCCTTGTAAGTGGTAACCTCAGCAGGTCACGCAAATATGCATATATCTGTGTGTATGACACCTGCACACAATGTCGCTAAAAAGATATACCCGGTATAATGAAAAGAAAACTGGAACCAGATGGATAAGAACAGTGAACTGTAATCACAGAAAAAAAATGCAAATAAATGTGGCAGGCAATGGGAACTCACAAAAAAGCCCCATACACGGGCATGGGATGCGGCATGATGCTATCCGGGAGTGGAGTGAGAACAAAGTTGTGACACGCTGTCACGGAGGGTCCGTTGCGCTGGCGTCTCCTCTGGTGTGCGCGTCACTGGTCTTCCGGCTTCTCCTTCCTCTCGCAATAGTTCCGCCTCACGTGATCTACATCTCCATAAATAGCTTCCTTATCATTAGATGAAGAAAATGTACACATCTACTCTAATCTGACCAAATCATGGGAGGCTGGGGGTGTGTAATATTCCCTATAGGACATCTTTTCAATGAGTATATTGTGTCTTTTTATGATTTTGTGATGCTGCGGTTGCTGCTGACCTTCTCATTATGTCTCCCAAATTTAAGAAATTCTTCTTATTATGATTTTGTATTTGCCTCTGTTTCCCCCTATACCTACACTCCTCTCTGTTATATTTAGATACCAAGGGAGTGTGTGGGTGTCACTGTTTGTGTTTTTAATACCGGACTCTCACTGCGGTTCTTTCTCTCCTCTCTTATGCACCACTATATGTCCACTGCCCACCACCTTCGCAGATCCCAAATATGGCACAAGAAGGATAACACTGGGACTTTATTACAGATGCGTGATGCCAAGAGGATCTGTGTACACATCCCCATGACGACGGGCATGAGCTTTAATATCAAGGACATCGTGGGACAGACTGGCCAATCGGAGACCACGTAATCGCGTGATGACGTCACCAGGAAGGAAGAGGGACCCGGATGTGCGCACATGCGCCTGGATGGGATACCTAGATCTCCAACTGCAGCAGCATTGAGAGGCGACAGGACCAGTCGGGAGGCAGGGTGGCCTAATGATGACGTCATTCGGAAGTGACGAGGACCCAGATGTGCGCGCACATGCGCATTGGACTGAGAGACTCATGTAGGAGAAACCGGATGATTTAAAGTAATTTCACCTTGTTTCGGGGCTATAAATAGTGGACATTTTGTATTTTGTATTCTATCTTCACTTGAGAAAGACCACTTTTGTTGGTTGAAACGTTGTGCTTATGAGAAAATAAATTCTTTGAAAATCCGTAGTGCCCTGAACTTTCAATTTTTGCTTTAATATATTTACCATTTTAGTTAAATTAAAAAAATCTATATAACTATACAAAAGTGTCTTATTTATGAAAAAAGCCTACATTTAGCCTATAATAATAGCATGCTAGTTTTACGTAGTGCTTTAAAGAGACATTTTGCAGGCACAGGTCCCTGCCCCGTGGAGCTTACAATGTATGTTTTTGGTGCCTGATGCACAGGGAGATAGGGTGACTTGCCCAGGGTCACAAGGAGCCGACACCGGGAATTGAACTAGGTTCCCCTGCTTCAAACTCCGTGCCAGTCAGTGTTGTTATTCAATGAGCCACTCCTCCTCGGCTTCGCCTCAGGCCTTCAACTCTTCCATTATTGGCCAGTCATGCCCTGTTCTTTGGGGATTATTACTTAAATAATTTATAGCTTAACCCTACAGCTAAACACTGCACCAAATGGCTTCAAGCTGCACCTCTATTTATACATCTCCCACCCTCCTCAACATACAGTATAACAAATCCCACATTTTTTATTAGAATTATTAATCCGTCCACGGATTGCGTGATAACACCTGGCAACGGATTTTGTTCTAATTTGTTCTATTTGTTGACAAATCCATCAACGGGTTTAGTTTGAAAAAATCCGTTGAAAGTTTCTCAATGGCGGATTTTGGTGTAAAATCCAAAATTGCGAATTGATCTTTTTCAGGCTGATGTGCGGATATCCACAGACCAAAGGAACCAGACGATTTGAGGCGGATCCAAATCTGCAAAAAAATTGCCCATCTCTACAACTCCTATATTTTTAAAATTATAATAAAAAAATGGTTATGCTTTGTAACAATCCACGCTGCATCAGAAGAATGTAATATGCACTTGGCTCTAAAAGCATTTTGAAAGGTATTGTTGCTTCAATGTATTAAACGATGGAAATATTTTTTTTTATATATATTCAGTAATCTGGTTTTATTTCTTGCCCTTAGCTATAATATAATTTCAGTTTAATACTCATCAGACAAAATATTACTTTCTATGCTGCTTGTCATTTACTCATTCCAGGAAAAACTGAAACAAACTACTATATATCTGTCGATTTAGGCTGAGTCCATGGTGACTCAGCCCGTGCGGAGGCGCGTTGAGGCTGAGGGAAAGCGGGTGCTTTCCCTGGCATTGGTTAGCGTGCCGTCCGGGGGCGTGCCGGGGGGGCGGGCCAGTGACGTCACAGAGCTGGTTTGCCCTCATTGGGCGAACCGCTCACGTGACCGGCCCTGCGCTCCCGTGAGCGCCAAAACTAAAATTTTCTTAAGACCCACGCTTCCGCACGCTTGCGGAAGCGTGCGTGAGCCCCTACTAAAGCCGCTCTCATTGCGGCTGCAGGGGCTCACTGGTAAACGTGAACGCGCCTCAGCACGGGCCAGCGCCCTAGCGCTGACCATGCCCGAGGCCTTATACAGACTAATGAAACAAGAATGAGATATCTAGACAGCATGAAAATGTTGGTGAAAGAAAACGACCATTAAAAATGTGTTTCGTGTTTTAAAGATTGATTTTGTTAGGGTGTGATATCGTTAAGCGTACTTCATAGAAGAAATTATAGTGTACAGTGCTTTAAAAATCTTATACTGTAGTTTTCTTCTTTGAGTGCATTGTCAAATGCTCTGCAAACTATCATTTATACCAGTGGTGCGCAAACTGGGGGGCGTGGGATTTATTATATTTTATAATATAATATAAAGTTTATTATATTGCTAGCTAATAATTATTGTAACAAGAATTATATGTAATTTAGAAGAAAAAAAAAGAACAATATCATATTTCTACAGTGTACTCTATTTGCCAGTCCCGCCAAGTCTCAATGACTTTCATTCGGTCTCATTGATAGTATCAGTGGCGTCTCATTGAGTCTCACACTTTGAAAACAGTACAGGTATTTCTCCATTAAAATGCCTCTAGTTCTGTGTAGACGGACGTTCACAGAGGTACATAATTGGAGACTTTTATACGGTGAAATTATAATAAGACTTTATTGTGCCTTTTCCTTTGCATCAGGAAATCCATCCAAACACAGGGGGGGGGGGGGGAACAAAGCTTCTATTCACTTGGGAGTATTTCTAGTGAAACACTATGCAATTAATTCACATCTCCCGTAGTCAAGCATTTCTCCCAGCCCCAAACACATAGCATGCAATAAGCAGATATAAGAAGTCTCTTAAGAATGAAAGTCTTATCTGTTTCTTGGAGAGAAAATCTTCTCAGTTCCTGGTTCAGCTCCCTTCCCTCAGGGTGTGTCAGCTTCAGGTTTAGTAGTTTTCCCTGTGTCTTGAAATCAGCTCTGCTGTGTCTTCTGGCAGAGCACAAGACATGGTCAGCTCCAGAGATCTGTGTTTTCTTGGTCAGTCTCTCCTGGGAGACTCAAGAACCCCTGCTCTGTCTCCAAAGGTCAGCCCACAAGTGAGCTAAGGAGTCACTTCCTGTCTCAACGGAAAGGCTTTTGTAAGCAATCTAAATCAGGCAGGTGGTGTTTATTAATTGACTACAAGCAGTTAACCACCCCACTGCTAGATTAAAAGCACCTTGAACAGGGATTACTCCCCTGTTACATACCTCCCCTGTTTTGTGGGAAGCTCGGGCTTGCCACGGCCAAAGCCCATCCTTCCACTCTCATCTAGATATCTCTTGTGACTGAATGAGAGTGGATGGAGGAAGAGAACCCTCAGTCCTGCTGGGATTGGTTTATTCGTGTCTCCTCCTGAAGGTGTTTGAGATCAGCACCCCTCAGTCGCTCGAGGAGGACTTTTTCCAAGTATAGTCTTTTTTCTACGTGCGCGGTCATTAGATTTCCCTCGCATCGGGTGCTCGTCTTATTGTAGGCATACTGTATGGCAGCAGTTGCAGAGCGTTTAAAAACAGCCCTTTGAGTTTTCCGCTCTTGAAGCGGTCTCTCTGCCCTTTTCCCACTCAATGGGGTTGCTAGTTCAGCCCCTTTTAGATTAAGTTGCAATTCCACACCCACTACCAGAGAATGTCCCATCTTTTCAGCTTCATCAGCTAAGGATTCTTCTGGTTTTGATTCAGCACGTGTACCTTCTTTTGTTGCCTGCTGGGTGGCTGAAGGTTTTGCTAGTGCTTGTTTAGGTGGTTCAAATTTTGCAACCTTGTCTTTCAGATGAGCGGTATTCCCAGCTCTCACTGTACCCTTGTCTTCATAGGTTTTTGAGGCTGTTGGATACTGACGCTTAGTCAGGGTCAATACTTGTCCTTGTAGGACTGTAATATCATCCGCGAGAGATCCCTGTTTTTTGAGTGCGTCTTGCAAGTCTCTTCTCAGGGAATTTATCTGCATGCTTTGCTTTCTCTGAGCTTGCCTCCACATTTTTATTGCTTTGTAAAGCACTATGAACTTCTTTGCTTGGGCCACAGTTACTTGTTTCAGTTTCTGGACCTTCTTGTGCTCCCTTTTGTGCCGCGTCACCTGGGTTCTAAGCTTGGCTTTTAGCGTTGCTTTGGTGATGCTCAGGGTAGCCTTCAGTTTCTCATGCTGCTTTGCGGGGACATACTGGGTCATCAGACGTTCCTGCAGCACTTTAATTTCTTTAACAGCCTGCAGATTGTCATCCTGCAGAGTTCACAGCTTCTCCTCTGCCTTCTCGAGTTGCGTACGCAGACCTTGCAGTTGGTTCTGCAGTCGGTGCTGTGCTTCAAACTTCTCACCTTCCAAAAGTCTATTTATTTCTTTAAGCTCGTGCAGCTTTTCATTTTTTTCCTTGACGTCGTTTGTCAAATTAAAATTTTCTTCTTTGAGTTTTACGTTTTTTCTTTGTAATCTTAATGTTCTCCTTTTTCAGTCTCTGTATTCTTCAGGGCCTCTTTGCAGTCCTCCTTCCATTTACGCACTTTTGCTTTGAGAATGACAATCTCCTGGCGTGAGACTTCCTTCTCTAGATTGAGGGTCTGAAGCTCCTTCTGACAGATTTTGAGATCTGTATCAAGATTACCAATAGTTTCTTTAGCAATGTCCAGCTCCTCAGTGAGACTGTGTAGTTCCTTTCTGGAAACTTCCAGGTCTGTGCGGCAGCTGTTGGTCTCATGATGTGAGGCATCCAGTGCTCTGCGGAGTGTCTGAACCTCTTTCTGAGATACGTCCACCTCTATCCGGACACTGTTGACCTCCTGTCGTGAGGCATTCAGCTCTGTGCGAAGAGTGTGAACCTCTTGCTGGAAGACTGTCATCTGCTTCAGTGCCTCCTCATACTTCCGCTTTAGCGTAGCCACCATTTTATCCGATTGGCTCTGCTTTTCATTCATGGCGGAAATAGTAGCCTTTGCAGTATCTAGCTCAGTCTTGAGATCGTCCAATTCTGTCCTGGCTGCAGAGTACATTGCGAGCACATATTCCTGTAGCTTCACGTTATTTTTCTGTAGCTCTGTGTAACCATTTTCCTTTTGTTTCAATTGTTCACGGAGCATATCACAGTCATGCCTGGCATTTTTCAGGGCATCTTCAGGGTTGGTCAAGGGATCGTCACTCACTGGTTCCGGCTCCACTTCCCTGGGATGGTTGGTCGAGGGTTCCTCACTGTTGGCACCTGACAGACACTTCTTTGGGGTACACGACTTCTGCCTTGGGCCCTCTGGATATTCGGTTAACCGCGGGACGAATTCTCCATTTTCTCTAGGCTGCAGGGCAACTAGGTCCCCCTTTTCCTCCACAGGATCTGCGGACGTGTCTGTTCCTTCCACGGTAAGTGAAGAACCGCTTTTCTTTTTCCGCTTTTTTGTTTTGGATGACTCCGTCCCATCAGGAATACGGGGTCTCCTTTATTTGAAATTTTAGCAGCGTCACTGGATCCACCCGGCTTTTCTTGCAACTGTAATAGCTGACGGAAATATTTGGTGATCCACTGCTCCCGCTCTGTCTCCTGCTTATCATATTCGTCATCAAAAGGAGCGGTCTTTTCTGTTCGTGCCGAGTTCAGGCACCCCGCCCATTCTTGGGTTTTTTTGTGGGTGTGACTCGGTTCGGGTTCCCCGTAAGAGATGTCTTCCTCTTTATTGGACTGGAAGGGCCACTCTTCCGTGGGGTAGGGTTAATTACAGGAACGCTGCATCTTGTCCTCCATTTTTAGGCTATCAGGTGTAATTTTCTTCCTGACATCAGGAGGCACTATTGCAGCTGTTGCACTGTATTTGCTAGAACCCCCAATTGTGGTAGTCCTACAGGTGGGCATATTTTGCTTGTAGAGGTCGTAGCTCTCACAGGCATCTCTGTAGACTTCTTTCTTAGGTAATCTTTTTTCAATATCAGCAGTACTGTGCATGCATTTTCTCTCATCAGGTATACAAGATGTGCAGTTGCTAGGGAAAAAAGTATATTTGCTTTACACCATTTACTTGCTAAGTGTAATCTCATTAGGTATGCTGAATGTGTAGTTGCTAGGAAAAAAATTATTTTTGCTTTACACCATTTACTTGCTAGGTACAATCCCTCCGCTTCAGCAACAGAATTTGGTTTTCTGCCTGAGTTCAGTAATTTTCAGTCTCATCTTTGGGTATTATGGTATTCACACTTCACACTTTGGGTGTCTGTTTTTGCTCCCAAGATATATATATAGGCAGACTTTTTTTACTTGCAGAAAAAAAAACATTCTTTGCAGTGGACTATTTCTTTCATTCCCGGCAGGGTGACTCAACAATCAGCAATTGGCTTTGAAAAACCTTTTACAAAGTTCAGAAGTCCCTTTTTCCCCTATAGGGCAATTTTACACTCAGCATTTGTTTGCTAAAAATTCCCCTGCTTCAGTACAGTCTTGTATCAATTTTCACACTTTTCTGCATATACTCCATTCACAGCTGGTAGCCCTATGCGGTGTGGCAACCTTTATTTGCAAAATCAGTACCACTTGTGGGTCACCATCTGTATTCACTGCTTCAGCGAAACTTTTGAAAACAACAAACACCTATCCCTTTTAAGGGCTGACTCACTTCTTGAACCCTGACTATGGCTGGAAGGCAAAACCCCTATTTCAATGACCATATTACACTTTGTGATAGGCAAATAAGGATTAGCTGTTTCAGCAGTCTCTCTCCTCTTGGGATTGGGGCAAAGAGTCCATCTGTGGTTTTGTAAGTTTCAATGCAGTGTAATTTTCAGTGGTGTGTCCCTTTCACTCTGATCTCTCCTGCATGAGGTTTTTTTTTTTTTTTCTAAGTTGCTCAGACTGTTTGTAGGCAAAAAGCATAACAAAAAAAATTTCACATAAAAATCTCCGGTCCTTTTTAACTTCAAAGACACCTCTCATTTCACTTCGGACACCATATATAGACGGACGTTCACAGAGGTACACAACTGGAGACTTTTATAAGGTGAAATTATAATAAGGCTTTATTGTGCCTTTTCCTTTTCATCACGAAATCCATCCAAAAACAGGGGGGGGGGGGAACAAAGCTTCTATTCACTTGGGAGTATTTCTAGTGAAACACTATGCAATTAATTCACATCTCCCTTAGTCAAGCATTTCTCCCAGCCCCAAACACATAGCATGCAATAAGCAGATATAAGAAGTCTCTTAAGAATGAAAGTCTTATCTGTTTCTTGGAGGGAAAATCTTCTCAGTTCCTGGTTCAGTTCCCTTCCCTCAGGGTGTGTCAGCTTCAGGTTTAGTAGTTAAACCTGTGTCTTGAAATCAGCTCTGCTGTGTCTTCTGGCAGAGCTCAAGACATGGTCAGCTCCAGAGATCTGTGTTCTCTTGGTCAGTCTCTCCTGACTCAAGAACCCCAGCTCTGTCTCCAAAGGTCAGCCCACAAGTGAGCTAAGGAGTCACTTCCTGTCTCAACAGAAAGGCTTTTGTAAGCAATCTAAATCAGGCAGGTGGTGTTTATTAATTGACTACCAGCAGTTAACCACCACACTGCTAGATTAAAAGCACATTACTTAAACAGGGATTACTCCCCTGTTACAGTCTGCAATCCCTAATTCTCAGTGGAAGTAGACATCTCTGTTCCATTTTGCATAAATCTTTCTGAACAGATGGAATATGTGTCATTGGACTAAAATAAAATGGAGATGCATAAGCATTGAAGACTAGAACAGTGTCTTCTGCACTAGTACTTTAAATGACAATGACTCACAAAATAAAATCAATTCACACCTACTTTCTCAATGCTTCTAGCTAGTTAATTCTCCAATCAAGTTAATGTTTCAGCATTTGCTAGTAACAATCAGAGGCCCCATTTGTAAATGTCACAGTTTGCCTATTTGAGTGGTACAATTCTGGGGCAAAATATATTGCACCAGATGTATATGTAGCCAAGCCCACTTCTTACCTCCGGTGCGGCATAGGAGCTGCCGGACTTCTGGAGCTGCCTGCCAGAGCTCCGCACCGTGCCGGGAGTGTATGTGCAATGCAGGAGGTGTGCATGCGCAGTGGGTACTGAGTGCGTTGGCCATTTGGTATAGCTCCGACCATGCGGCCGCGGGCCTACAAGTCCCAGGATCCTCAGGGAGGGACATCACATGGGGCAGTCCCAGCCAATAGGGCTAATGCATGCAGGAGGAGAAGATAGATCTTTGGCGAGCAAAGACCACGCGAGTCGGTCCTGACGGAGGAGGTAACAGAGTAGTGTCCAGGGAGCAGTGCTTCCCTGGACTAGGCCTAGTCCTGAGTCAACCTAGCTGAGTTTTGCAGGGAAGGCCCCTGATAGGGACGCTTCCCCATTAGTACATAGGGGTACTGTTGCACCGCTGACAAGATGGTCACGTGGTGTACTGTGGTCTGGGACCAGGCCACAGGGCCACAGAGATATTAGGTGAGACCCTCCAGCTGGAGCTCACGTCACAAGGCGGATCGGGACGCATAAGGAGCGAGGGGATTGTTGTTGGAGGCCCACGTTGTGGGACCTGACTGATCCTTTGACCAACAGCGATACCTGGGAACAGGAGTGCCCAGGGAGATATATAAGTGCACCAACGATCCACACAAGGGTAGCGCTACCTCACACTTTGGATGGGACTGTTCTATGGACACCAGGTATTTAGTTGCCTACGACACCCTCAGTACTTTAAGGGAACCACACCGGGGTGTTGGGTATTGTGTTTTTTGCATTGTATTGTGATATTGTATTGTGGGCGTGTTATTGTTATAGTGTGTTATAGTAAATAAGTTATATTATACTCTGTATATAGTGGTTATTGAGTCCTATGTTGCACCATCCCATGCTGCTGCGATCCCTCATAGGTGGAGGCACTGCACCGAATGGAAAGAGGGATCCCCCCCAGGCTCCCAGAAGCCAACAGGTACAGCAGCACGCATAGTTACTTTAGTCCTAGGGAAAGGGGGCTACATTTGGAGGCGTTGCTGAGATTCAGATCTGGAGTGCCCGATATTTTAGGGAACCATGTTTGTTCTCTCCATGAGTCTCATCATGTAAGGATGCAGCCAGGGTTCTCACACCCCCTCCTTACCTCTGCCTGGGACTGCCCCTGCTCTCCCTTCCGCTTCCCAGCGGTATCCTCTCTGCAGCCAGGCTCCGTGCCAGCCGACGCTGACACATGCGGCCGCCATGTTAGCCGGGACGCGCGCGGGACGGTCTTACACCGCGCGCGCTCCCAGCTATAATTTATTCACTGCACAGGCAGCTGTCATGCCCTCCTCACTCGCTCCAGCCGTACTCACGCCCCCCTGCTTCCCAGCTACTCCACCTACCTCTCTGATTGGCTCTCCCACCTTTATTACCCCAGTTCTTCCCTGGAATTATTGCTCTGCATAGCTTCTGCTTACCTGGTGTGGATATCCTCTTGCTTGTTATTGTGCTTATCAGGTTTTGACCCGGCTGGCTTACGACTTTTCTCCTGGCTCTCGACCCCCGGCTTCCTCGTCACTACGCTGCTTGTTTCGTCCCTCGATCTCGGCTTGACCTTCGACCTCCCGGACCTCTTTCTTCCTCGTCCCTTGGCTTTGGCACCGAGTACGAGCCCTCTACTCCGGATCCGGCAGGTACCGCTGATACCCTTACTAAGTCTCCTGGCTTGTCTACGCAAACTGATACAAACAGAATTATCAATAGTGGCGCTCTAGGATAACCAATTAAAATACAACCTGCCTAAAGCCCCACCTTAATAGGTGTAATAAACAGTATGATAAACAGTGTAATAAAGTAATATAAAGGTGATACCAATACAGACAAATATGGATGCCGCTGTAACCCAGTGTAGGATCCTTCTCACGATCCCATGTAGATTGAAGAGGTGTAAGTCATCAGGAAGCGCAAGCCATGTAAAACAGAAAGATATTCTGATGGTGCATATGTGATAGTTCGTGAGAGTTTCATATAATAGTAAGAGGTCGTGTGCAAAATACTCACAAACATAAAGTGAGTGCTGTTCACAAAAAGGTATCTTTAATCTCAGCCCACCAAGGATTGATTAACCAGAGCTTCTGGAGACCTTATATATAAAAGAAACGGACATAGTGCAGACTGGAAGGACAATTTATAAAAGTAGGCAAGTGGTAAGGGATACACTCACATGGTAGTAGATTTAAAAAAGCATTTAGATCCTGCGGTCTGGATCACGGCAAGCGAAGCGTGTGCTCTCTGCCTCCCCTGTGTATCGGCGTGCGTGTCACCGGTGCGTCTCACTGGATCCGGAAACCGGAACTGACGTCATCCGCCTGCAGGGACTCCACTCGCTTAGGGATCTCTCTGGTCAGCGTCACTCTACGCGTTTCTCCGCATTCGGTTTCTTCAGGAGTGATTTGCTGACTAGTTCTGATAGACTTATATACACTGTGCTACAGGCCCATTGGTTGATACTAATTAGATAATCGGGTACTGGCCATAACATAGGTATGATGATTAAAAGTATTAAGTATAGTTATAAAATAGTAGTTACACATCAAGACATATGTGTGACTCCAAAAATGCAGAAATTTATTAATATATGCTACATTGTGAAAAATAAAGTTAAATATATATATATATAATAAAAACACTTAATAAACGCAACAAGAAATATACTAATACATTTGACTGGCTAACTATTTATCTAGCGTGCTGAGGTGAAAGAAGCATTCTAATGGGGAGATACAAAAGCAAAATTAGAATGAATTACATAACAGGATTACAGAAAAGGTTTAATGTCAAAATCAAGATTCAATCCTAATGGGGCAATGGTTTTCAATTCATTCATCCAAAAGGATTCTCTTTTTATCAAAGTTAGGTCTCTATTGCCCCCTCTCAGTGAGGCATCACCTGTTCTATAGCCTTAAAAGTAAAAACTGGCGGGATTGGAATTATGGGCTATTAAAAAATGATTGGAAACACTGTGAGTTGTGAGTTTCCTTTTTATGTTACTAAGATGCTCTAATATACGTGTTCTAAGCGGGCGAGTGGTCTTCCCAATATATTGTAGACCACATTCGCATTCTGCCAGGTAGATTACAAAGTTTGAACGACAATTTAGATGTTGTTTTATATTATACATTTTACCAGTTACATTTGATTTAAAACTTTGAACCAACTTAGAACTGTGCTGGCATGCGGTACACATTTTGCACTCATAAAAGCCTGTACCGCATGCCAGCACAGTTCTAAGTTGGTTCAAAGTTTTAAATCAAATGTAACTGGTAAAATGTATAATATAAAACAACATCTAAATTGTCGTTCAAACTTTGTAATCTACCTGGCAGAATGCGAATGTGGTCTACAATATATTGGGAAGACCACTCGCCCGCTTAGAACACGTATATTAGAGCATCTTAGTAACATAAAAAGGAAACTCACAACTCACAGTGTTTCCAATCATTTTTTAATAGCCCATAATTCCAATCCCGCCAGTTTTACTTTTAAGGCTATAGAACAGGTGATGCCTCACTGGAGAGGGGGCAATAGAGACCTAACTTTGATAAAAAGAGAATCCTTTTGGATGAATGAATTGAAAACCATTGCCCCATTAGGATTGAATCTTGATTTTGACATTAAACCTTTTCTGTAATCCTGTTATGTAATTCATTCTAATTTTGCTTTTGTATCTCCCCATTAGAATGCTTCTTTCACCTCAGCACGCTAGATAAATAGTTAGCCAGTCAAATGTATTAGTATATTTCTTGTTGCGTTTATTAAGTGTTTTTATTATATATATATTTTTAACTTTATTTTTCACAATGTAGCATGTATTAATACATTTCTGCATTTTTGGAGTCACACATATGTCTTGATGTGTAACTACTATTTTATAACTATACTTAATACTTTTAATCATCATACCTATGTTATGGCCAGTACCCGATTATCTAATTAGTATCAACCAATGGGCCTGTAGCACAGCGTATATAAGTCTATCAGAACTAGTCAGCAAATCACTCCTGAAGAAACTGAATGCGGAGAAACGCGTAGAGTGACGCTGACCAGAGAGATCCCTAAGCGAGTGGAGTCCCTGCAGGCGGATGACGTCAGTTCCGGTTTCCGGATCCGGTGAGACGCACTGGTGACACGCACGCCGATACACAGGGGAGGCAGAGAGCACACGCTTGGCTTGCCGAGATCCAGATCGCAGGATCTAAATGCTTTTTAAATCTACTACCATGTGAGTGTATTCCTTACCACTTGCCTGCTTTTTATAAATTGTCCTTCCAGTCTGCACTATGTCCGTTTCTTTTATATATAAGGTCTCCAGAAGCTCCTGGTGTTAATCATCCTTGGTGGGCTGAGATTTAAAGATACCTTTTTGTGAACAGCACTCACTTTATGTTTGTGAGTATTTTGCACACAGACCTCTTACTATTATATGAACTCACGAACTATCACATATACTGCACCATCAGAATATCTTTCTGTTTTACATGGCTTGCGCTTCTTGTCTACGCAAACTACCACACTCCAGACATGCTTCCTCTGCTGCGGGTGCCTGTTACTATACGTCCCACCTCAGTAAAGGGACGGGTCTGGTCTGCGGGCATCACTACCGTGACACACCGCCACATAGTCGCAGTGGGGGACGTCCCGGCCAATACATCCCCACTTCAAGTATGCACCTCCCTAAGGCTGTTTCCTGGATTAGCCGGAGTCCGGCCAATAGGTCGCAAGTGGGATCCTACCTTCCGATGGAGCGTAGTCATTGTTACTGCCGGCCACGAACTGAGTGAAGATGAGGGCCCCCGAGCCCGGCATTTTCCTGAAGCCCTACCCCACGGGTTGCCTGCTCATATACCCCGATCTACCCATACAGATGGAGGAATTCAGCCCCCAACCAGTATCAGTGGGGCCTGCGTGGCCCTCTCCTGAGAATAGCCCTAGACCAGATGAAGCCAATCCAGAGATAGCCCGCAGCGTACAGTCGGATTGCCGGAGTCGACGCTCATCTGGAGGCATAGACGTAGAGGAGGTATTACAGAGATTAGCGGACAAAATTGCTCAATCCTCCCAAGGGTATCACTATCACAATTTTCTGGGGTGCGGCCCATGCCACTGGGAGAAGAGGAGTTTGCAGAATGGAGAGACTATGTGGTGCAAGTATTGCCAGAATGGACGTGCACGGACGCCATCAAGGACAGAGAATCGTGGAATGTCTACAGCCCCCGGCCGCCAACAGAGTATAATTATATCGTGAGTGCCATGAAGAGGCCGATGCCCAAGATCTGATTTGGGCCTTAACCAAAGCCTATAGCACTAAAGACCTTTCCTCAAGCAAAAGGAGGGGGAGGAATTATCCAATTTTCTGCGACGTTTGCAGCTGACGCTGTAGACCCTGATCAACATGAAGGTCATCCGTGTGGCTGAGCTGGATAATTATCGAACCAGAGTAGCGAGGGGGCCTTAGCAGCGAAGACTACCCCATTGATGGCGTGATTCAAGTGCCGTTAGATATACCACAGCTCAATACAAACAAATCCCACCCCATGGAAGTACAAGCTTTGATATATCCCGAACCAAGGGAACATCCAAATTCTCCCATCATATTGGGGTCCAACGCAGATGTGGTGAGAGCCCTAATCCGGGCCTATCTGCAGGAAGCAGGGGAATTACCCCGAGTATCCCTACGAATTCACCCCGTATTCAAGGAGGAATGTAATAGAATCTCTGCCCAAGAAGGCTTCGGACAATTCTTCAACCTGGAGACGGGGTTGACAGAGATTCCACCAGGGGGAGTGAAGCCCATGGCTGCTGTGCCTAACTACTGTAACGTGTAGCTCACCACAAGTCTGAGGTAGGGAATTGTACGTAACGCCAACCCACAACCGCGAGGGAGCGTCTAGAGTGTAGAATGGTCTTGCAAGCTGGGTCAGTGGTACAGAGATTAGATTGGTCGTTATACTTGCCGGGTCTGGATGGGAGAGTAGCGGATCATAGGAGGTACTTAGCTGTGGTCAAGATTGGAGAGGTAAGGATGGTCGTACGTATGCCGGGTCAGGACAGAAGTGCGGTGTCCGAATACGAGGCAGGGTCAGGCAACAGCAGGTTGTAGGTAGACAAAGAACTAGGCATGAATTTCAGCAAGGTACGGCTTCAAAACAAGGTTATGCTTGGCAAAGAGAGAATGAGTAAGCAAGGTATTTAAGGAACCCTCCTCCAATGGGAAGGCAGCATGGAACCAGGAAGTAACTGATGATAGGCTGCTGGGCAGCGCAGGTGCGCCCTATTGTGCAGCCTGATTATGGTGTGTGTAGCAACGCACGGGCCGTTTGCACGCCACGCGTCACTGATGTCAGAGCGGGGGTGGAGTCCGGCGACGGAACCAGTGGAGGGACAGACCGATCGCGTGTCGTCCATGCGTCGCGCGTCACTGGAGGCGAGCCCTGAGTCTGGAGGCGTGCCCTGAAGGAAGGTCAACAGATCGCGCGCTGTGTGTCACCGACGCCAGAGTGGGGCGGAGTCTGGAGGCGGGATCCGTGGAAGGGTGAACAAATCACGTGTCGCGCGCACGTAGAATGGCCACCATAATGTCACGCATCCTGGGCGTCTCCAGAGGTTGAAGGGAAGGTAGGAGAAGATGAGGTTAAGACGCCAAGATGGTGAATCCTCACAACTACCCGGGACGCGACGAGGCCGACTGGTACTTCTCATTAGAGACCACACACAAGAGGACGCCAAGAGAGGGTTCAAGGTTGTACCCGAAATGAAAGAGTGGAAGCCTGCACTTCCTCGCAGGTTCAAGGTGGCCATACAGAATATCTCGCCCCACCCTATACGGTTGACGTTGGACAAGCACTGCGTCGGATATACCCGGTTACTCCAACAGAATCCCTGCCGCATCTGAACGTGGCTACCGTGCAAGAAGCTCCTACCGGATTGCAGTTCGACTTTGGAAAATCGGCCTTACCCACTGAGTGGAAGAAGTGGCTAAGTGCCAAATTGGAGGAGCGCCAGGAGGTGTTCTCCACCAGTGAGATGGATGTGGGCTGCAGAAAGAGTGTTCAACAAACTATCCGGTTGAATGACGCCACACCATTCTGGGAGCGTTCCAGACGTATAGCTCCCAGAGATGTGGAGGACGTGAGGGACATCATGAAGGAGATGGAGATGGCGGGTATCGTAACAGAGTTCTGTGGCCCCTATGCCTCTCCTATCATGGTAGTGAGAAAGAAGAATAGGTCCGTACGCCTATGCATGGATTACCGCATCCTGAACCGCCACACGTTACCGGACCAATATACCTTACCGCGGATTGAGGAAATCCTGGGCACCTTATCAGGTAGTCAGTGGTTCAGTGTGCTGTACCTGAGGTCTGGGTACTATAAGGTACCCATAAGCCCACAGACCAAAAGACAGCATTTGTCTACCCCCTCGGGTTCTACCAGTTCACCCGGATGCCCAAATGCATTTGTGGTGCACCTGCGACATTCCAAAGGTTGATGGAAAAGACCATCGGTGATATGAATCCCCGGGAATATCTCGTCTACCTGGACAATATCATCATGTTTGGAAGAACGCTAGAAGAGCACGAAGAGCACCTTCTGAAGCTTCTGGACTGACTGGGAAAGCTTGGACAAATGTAGATTCTGCCATACTTTGGTCACCTATATAGGTCACATAGTGTCCGCGGAAGGAGTGGCTACTGACCCCGCTAAGGTCGAAGCCATAGTGAACTGGCCTAGACCAGATAACATGATGGAGCTCCGATCCTTCCTGGGGTTTTGCAAATACTACCACAGATTCGTAGAAGGGTACTCCAGCCAAGGCCAAAGTCCTCAACAACCTGTTGAAGATTTACCAAGAGGAGCCTCTGCTAAAAGCTGCAACTCCGCGAGCACCGTTCGGGGACAAATGGACGTCCATCTGTGAGACAGCATTCACAGGACTCAAGAAAAGCCTCACGGAAGCTCTGTCTTGGCATATGCCGATCCGGAGCAGCAGTACATCCTGCATGTGAATGTCAGCTTCAACGGCTGGGAGCTGTGTTACATCAAAAATACCCTCCTGGCCTCCACCCAGTAATGTATGCGAGTCATTGCTTGACATCGAGTGAACAAAATTATCCAGTTCACAAACTGAAATTTCTGGCACTCAAGTGGGTAGTAGTCAATAATCTACACAATTACCTGTATGGGGTCTCTTTCGAGGTACGGACCAACAACAATCCGTTAACCTACATTCTGACCTCCGCCAAATCGGATGCCACCGACCACAGGTGGTTGGCCGCCCTCTCTAATTATCAGTTTACACTAAAATACAAGCCCAGAAGGCCTGGACTGAGTGCAATGCCAGACGATGGCCCGTGGGAAAAAATCTCTGGACCTGGGATTCGGGCAATGTGCTCAACTGCAGCAATAGTGGAGGATAAGGTTCCTTTCTCTGAACTTAGAGTGGTGGACTCATTGGGCTGTAGGTCCAAGGCACATCCAGCAGCATACTGCCACCCCAAAGGCATGTCTATCACGCAAGACACCATCATGAGATGGAAAGAGTTGGTGATACACCAGTTGCGAGACCCAGTGGCTAGAGATAAGTTAACAAATAACACACAGAACCCCAGCAAGCTCATTTTAGGAACACCTGGGCCCCCACAAAATATATAAGTGTAAAAAAGGAGAGCTACTGAGTGTGGCAAATGTTTACAACAAGCGACACATAAGCCCAATGCTACATCCAATATGACAAAAATACACAGTAAAATACTTATATATTCTCTTGGAAAAGGGTGATTTAGTTTAACCCTTTGGCCAAAGCATCGTAAGCCTGCAAGTCACGTCAAGGCAGACCCAGTTTGCAGGTCCGAACACTACCAGATAAAATAACAATATGTTATCCCGCTCTGCTGGGATCCCTCATAGGTGGGGGCGCTGCACTGAATGGAAAGAGAGATCACCCCAGGCTCCCAGAAGCGGGGGCTTAGGCCTCCTGCACACCAACAGGAACAGCAGCACTCGCAGTTCCCTTAGTCCTAGGGAAAGGGTGTCATGGGAGACCAGGTACTTACACATTTAAAACCGGGATCATATCACTGAGCAAAGTCAATAAGTAAAATAAATTGTAATTTATTCTGTAGAAACAGGCAAACACACATTGAATTACAATAGGCAGAAGAAGATACACTTACTTGAGGTCTCAGGTTGACAACCTGACTTTCCTAGTTGAAATAAAGTCTTTAAACAGTCCAGTGCTGAAGTGGGGACTTAGAAAATATTCCGGTTTAAAAAGTCCTGCAGCCTTTTTCCTTGCAATCTCCGCAAGGCGTAGGGTCCGGTCCGACCCTTTCTTGCCCTTATGGAAAATTGGACTTCTGGAATCACTTGGGAACACATAGAACCACATAGGAACACATGGAACCCAAAGAGAGAACAACAACAGAGAGACTTCTGGGATGGCGACTAGCTGTCTTATACACTTTGGGACAGGCAGTCCCACAGCTTGTCCTCCAACCCGTGGCGAGGGAATTTAATCTCTAACCACTCACACACTTTGCGTTTGTGAAAGCTGGCACCTATGGCTGCAGAACAGTGAGAGAGCAGGTGCACAAACCGCCATCTTGCCCACTCACTATGCAAAACCCCTCGCAGGCCCAGTGCCTCAGCTGGCCAGGTTGGCCTGTATTTACACAACTATCTTATTTAAATTGCTTTCACATCCCTGGCAACTAGGGTCCCTTTCATCTATGGACCTAGGGTTAGACTCAACGGCACCAACACCAAGGTGGCTAGGAGATTAAAGACCCTGCCTTATGCTTCATGCATAAAGTCTAAACATATTTTAAAACACTGCTTAATAAAATATACTTTTATACTCTTTTTTTATTAAAATGTGCTTAGCCTATTTGGTGTGGGAGATGAGAGTGAAAACTGTAACTGTGTTTTTTCCTCACTAGCCATATCTCTGACACTCAAATAAATTTCTTATTTTTTTGTTTCAAAATTTTTTATTAGGCATTTATACATTATACATATATATGCAGATATATCTTAGCCTAATACAGGGTTTTTTGTTTTTCACATTGAAAGCCTCGCCAGGCCTCCGATCTTTTTGTTGGACCGAAAAGGGCAGGCGAGTGAGAGAGAAGAAGAGGGGAAAGAGTGAGGGGGGGGAGGGGGTGGTTCTCGACCTCCTATCCCGTCCACCAGGTACCTGTCCCGCATCTTTTCTCTCTGATGCCTAGTTCGTCTCCCTTTTATGTATGGGGGTTTCTACCCTATTGGTTGGGTCAGCCATGGTTCCCAAACTTTGTAAAAGGACGTTGTGGTTCTTTTCAGAAAGGCTGAAAGCTTTTCCATTAGCATTACTTCATTGATCCTTTTCTTTACTGTTTGCTTAGAGGGCGGTGATACCTGCTTCCATGTGGCGGCCACCGCACATCTAGCCGCTGTAAGAATGAAGGAGATTCATTTTCTTATTGGGCGGTCAATATTCTCGATTGGCCTGGCCAATAAGTAGGTCAGCGGATCAATGAGTATTGTGAGATCTGTGACCTCTTTTATTATAGTTTGTATGGTTAGCCAATATTTCTGTATCTCTGGACATGACCACCAAATGTGGGCCATGTCCCCCTTTTGTCCGCAGCCTCTCCAGCATAGATCGGAGGCCAGAGGGTAGATTTTTCTTAATCTGACTGGGGTAAGATACCAGTGGAACAATATAATATAAATGTTTTCCTTAGTTTTTGTACATATGGAAGTTCCCGAGGCAGATTCCCATATACATTCCCAGTCCTCTCTGTCTATAACCATATTCAATTCAGCTGCCCATTTGAGCATATAGTCATGGGTAGGGGTTCTGCCGACTTCTCCATTTCGGCGTATATTTGCGTTATGAGACCTTTTTGATGAGTGGTGTTCCTACACAGCCTTTCAAAACTAGTGAGAGGGGGAAATTCTAATGTTGGGGATAGGTTTTGTATAAAGTATCGAATCTGGAGATATTTGAATGCGTTCAGTTCTCGAATTTCATATTTATTTTTTAATCCTTGGTAGATCAGGAACTTTCCTAGACTCAGCAGGTCAGTGACTGCCCTGATATTTTTTGATTTAAATTGGATGAAATGTCTAAGTTCACAACCGGGAGGAAATTTAGGATTTTTGAAAATTGGAATGAGTTGGGTGTTAGTGGTTGTGAGCTAATATTTAAATTTGGATTTCATCCAAGTCTCCCACGTGTGCCTCATCAGTCCTAATTTAAATGTACTAGTTTGTGTATCTCCTCTGTTCAGGGACCAAAGGCATGCTGGCAGAGAAGGCGTGCCGGCGTATTGTGATTCTATATCTTACCAGCAATATTGGTCTGGATCAGCATTGCATACTACTGCCTGTCGTAATTGGGTGGCTTGGTAGTATCTTATGATGTTTGGGACTCCAAGGCCTCCTCTCCCCTTTGATGAGAGCAGAACTGACCTAGCGGTCCTGGGTTTTTTACCCTGCCAAATAAAATGAAATATTTGTTTCTGGATATTTTTCAATTCTGAGCCAGGGATGTGGACTGGGAGAGTCTGGAAATAATATAACAATCTGGGGAGTATGTTCATTTTGACCGAGATCATTCTCCCGATCCATGATATTTGATAACCTTCCCATTTGTCTAGGTCATTTTTAATTTTCCGAAATAGGGCTGGGTAATTGTGTTGGTATAGGGACTGGTAGTTTCTTGATACATTTACTCCCAAATATTTAATGTATGAGGAACTCCAACGATAATTAAAATTTAGTTTAGGTAGTTTCACCTCTGGCTCTGGCAGATTTAAGTTTAAGGCTTCAGATTTGTCGCTATTGATTTTATACCCTGATATTTTACCAAAGTCCAGTTCTTTTTGGAGATTAGGGAGGGAAATTTGGGGTTTGGATAGAGTTAGGATTATATCAGCTGCGAACAGGGAATCTTGTATTGTTTATTTCCAATTTCTATCCCTTGGATGTCAACGTTATCTCGAATTTTTGATGCCAGGGGTTCTATGGTCAGTGTAAAGAGGAGAGGGGATAGGGGGCATCCTTGTCTTGTGCCGTTTTTAATATTGAATCGTTGTAGGTTGCCCCCTGGGAGTTTCACCATCGCTGATGGGTCTTGGTACGAGTGGGGGGACAGGAGGGGAGGGGGACAGGGGGGGGGGGGGGGCGGCTCGGGAGCCATATTGTATAACAAGATCTGCAGTGGGATCTGCGGTTTACAGCGTAACTCCCTGGTATGGCAACACCTGCAGCGAGAACTATGTGTTACAACATAATTGATTGATATAATAGTACCAGTAGTGTGAACTGTGTGTAACGGATTTTCTGGCCTGGCCTGACCCACCCAATCTCACATTGGCCCCTGTGGTCTAACCAGTCCCCATTACATGGTAGTGTCTGGTGGTGCACCTGTTGGCAACAGGACTCCTGAGTCTCTCGCATGATGTTGTGTGGGGAATGCCAACCCAGACAGGCAGCTGAGGTAGTGTACTTGAGTCCTACCTACATCCAGTGCAGCGCCTCCACCTCATCAGGATCCCTGCGTCCGCAAGGGGATGGTTCTGATGAGGAACTCCTTCTTGGTGATGCCTTCCCCTGCTGAGTGATTCCAGACTCACACAGTGAAGTGTCCTTATTCAAGGTCATCTTTATTGGCATGGTGGTATGGGCCAGCTGCCCCTCACAGCTATCAGCTTAGCCGCTCATTCCTTTGCTGCACTCCATCTGGAAAGTTCCTCCTTCTCCTAATGGAGTTGCTTTCTACCTCTCCCCTTAGGGAGATTCAACAGCTTCTCTGTTTCTCTGCTCAAAGCTGCACAGACTCACAGCTAGCATGAGACTACTGCAACACTGTTGCAGACCTTCACGTGCCTCTCACTGAACAGAGGCAGCACAACACAGGAAACTGAACTAACTTTAGGCAGCGCTATGTCTTATATCACCTCAGGAACAGGCACATCTCTGATGTCACTAAGGGTGGACACCAAGCATGTTGTCACTTCCTTTGGGACATATGACACCTCACCAGGGTTTGAGGGCAAACCTCCATGATGACTACTGGCAATCCTGCATACTTACCAGGTTTACTGCCAGCATGAGAAAGAGATATGTACACCAATTTTACACATGGCTAAATTCTCCCCCTGGTGGAACCCAACGTTCCGGCTGGGATCTAAATTTGCGGAACCTTCCTTCAGGTAGCACTGCAAAACATAACAACACATTATTACAGTACATATCTTCATCATAACATAATAACAGCTACATCCTAACTTAGATGTATAACAACCAGGATTACTACCTGATGGAATATCCATTAGTGGTACTACCACACCCTCTTAAGGTGGCCTACGCACAGCATGGTCCACTGGGTTTAGAGCAGCAATGCTGTAACACTCTGGGTGACATACTGGACACCCACAAACAGCCCATAACTGTGGCCTGGATGCTAGTGGACTGAGAGGATCATGCCCATACACTTCCTTAAGGCATTTCCTGGAGATGTAAGCTATCCTTTCTGCTGTTTCAGTATACCAATTTTCATCTGATACTTCACGATCCCAATTTTCTATGGAACTATCAGTATCCCAATTCTCCTCGTCTGATCCTTCCTCATCATCAGAACTATATCCTCTATCCTCATCAGTGGAATCCATCTCAAACTCAATTTCTCTCTCCCTTGGATGGTGAAAATAAAGTAATAGCTTTAGGCGATCCCTGGCAACCCTTGCCGACACCGGGGGCATAGGGGGTTCCCCGGGCAATAGGCACAATATGAGCAACATTACCCAAATCCCCAGAAGACACTCCTGTGGACCTAGAATTGGACCCAAAGCGCTTAGGCCTACATTTTATATTAGCATTGCAATCAGTATTACTCGTACAAGATGACTCTTTTCTCCTATGCATTTCCCACCCCGCTCCCTCATCGGATGTAAAGCAGTCACCCCAGTCCAAGTTCTTCCCAGTCCGTTCAACAGCGCTGCCCTGTGACTCCCCAGATCACCCTTGGCTCGATCGGGACCCCGAGGGAGACGTGACACGGGCAGGGGCTTTAACTATGGCCGGGGGTTGAGCATAGGGAAATACTGCCGGCATACGCGGGGCTACGACCCGCAACTGTTCGCTACCTTGCCCGGTACCATTGGACTGGCACTCCGGTTCACTCGTGTCCTTGTTCCATCCGGTTCCGCTGTGCCCACCGGAAATGATGTCATGGATCTCGCGGGATTCGCCGCCGCCATCTTGCATTGGGCTCCCAACCGGAACCTCTTCCTCCAGAACGACATCCGCCGCCGGAAGTGATGGTTCTGCTCTCCACTCCGCTCGGGCCTGGGCTAGGCCTTCCTCCGCCGTTACCACCACTGGCGCCTGTGGAGGGTAAGGATGTGTCTCACCGCTCCGTCGGCTCGGGGTGGTTCTTCCTCCGCCATCGACTCCGCCAGTCACCACGCCCATGGGACTCCGCCTCTCAGGTTGTTTCTGCACCGGCGACACGAGACTCCGCTCAAGGTGACTAGGACAGCTATAGCCCGGCTCCAAACCCCCAACTCCTTTCAGGCCCCTAGGTCGTCCCTGCGAACTGACAAACTCCATCAGCCCCCTGACTACCCCTAGGTCCGTCCCAACACAGCACAAAGTGGCAGCAGACACTCTCCCTGTTTCCAAGTGACCTAGCGAAAGCCTGTCCTGTTGACAGGTCTCTCAGCAGCGCCTCCAAATGTAACAGATTTTCTGGCCCGGCCTGACCCACCCAATCTCACATTGGCCCCTGTGGTCTAACCAGTCCCCATTACATGGTAGTGTCTGGTGGTGCACCTGTTGGCAACAGGACTCCTGAGTTTCCCACATGATGTTGTGTGGGGAATGCCAACCCAGACAGGCAGCTGAGGTAGTGTACTTGAGTCCTAACTATATCCAGTGCAGCACCTCCACCTCATCAGGATCCCTGCGTCCGCAAGGGGATGGTTCTGATGAGGAACTCCTTCTTGGTGATGCCCTGCTGAGTGATTCCAGACTCACACAGTGAAGTGTTTTTATTCAAGGTCATCTTTATTGGCATGGTGGTATGGGCCAGCTGCCTCTCACAGCTATCAGCTTAGTCGCTCATTCCTTTGCTGCACTCCATCTGGAAAGTTCCTCCTTCTCCTAATGGAGTTGCTTTCCACCTCTCCCCTTAGGGAGATTCAACAGCTTCTCTGTCTCTCTGCTCAGAGCTGCACAGACTCACAGTTAGCATGAGACTACTGCAACACTGTTGCAGACCTTCACGTGCCTCTCACTGAACAGAGGCAGCACAACACAGGAAACTGAACTAACTTTAGGCAGTGCTATGTCTTATATCACCTCAGAAACAGGCACATCTCTGATGTCACTAAGGGTGGACACCAAGCATGTTGTCACTTCCTTTGGGACATATGACACCTCACCAGGGTTTGAGGGCAAACCTCCATGATGACTACTGGCAATCCTGCATACTTACCAGGTTTACTGCCAGCATGAGAAAGAGATATGTACACCAATTTTACACATGGCTACATGTGCATAGTAACATAACTTATTGGTATGACAATACCTGTCCTGAGAACTTAGCGTTACAACATAGTGATCTGTAATGACAATCCCCACAGCTAAGACTGTGCGTTACACCATAATTGCCTGGACCGTTTAGGAAAACCTTGTGAGAAATGGGGGGAGGGGGTGGGGGAACATCTGGGAACAGTTGTACAGTATACATATACAGAAAGTGATGTGTTGCAGCACGTCTTGCAGCCGGTGGGCTATTTTGCCACATTGCATACAGTGAAGATTGTGCTTTTATGGCACAGTTGACCTGGATCTTGGTGAAATCTTTGTGGGACGGGAAGGGGGCGAGGGGGTGGAAGTGGGGGGGGGGTTAGGAGTGTATAACATCCTCGATATTACTTTGAGCTGCGTCTTTATGTAATGTATTTCTTGTGCCTCAGTACCTGCAGTGAGGGCTGCATACTTCAACATATCTGACTTCATTCTTAATGGAGCCTCTTAGGGAGGTAGCGGGAGGAAGGGAGAGGGAGGGAGGGGAGGGGGGGGGGGACAGAAGGGGCGGGAGTGTTATTCTTGGTATAACATTGGGCGTTAGCTATGTACAGTGTACTTATTGTACAGCAATACCTACAGTGAGGACTGCGCTTTTTAATATAACTAGCTTGGATAGTAGTAAGGCTTTTTGGGAGAGGGGGGAGAGGAGGGGGGGGGAAGGGGGAACATTCTGGAACTAATTATACCGTAACATATTGTAACAAAAACTGTATCTGGTGAAATGATTGATTCCAATCTTAGTAGGGCCTAGTGGGAAAGGGGGGGAGGGGGGATGGGGTGGACATAAGGATATATTACATTCTTGATGCAACTTTAAGCAATAACTAAATATAATGAACATAACTCGTCTGCGGAAATATCTAGGGTTATTAGTCTAATCTTAGTAACTCCCCATATGTTCCTTTTTGTTACTAATATAACTTATCCTGGTTAATAGCCTGGGCTCTGATTGGGGCCTGGTAAAATCCTGATATGACTTATGGAAGTCTAGGTCCCCATCAGCAGTCTAATCCCTCGGTCCCATGGGGTCTGTCTGTGTAGCGGCATCCCAGTCGGTTGTGCAGAGCCGAGCTGCAGAGTCTGATGTACTCACGGTTATGCGGGTCTCCCTATCTAGTGTTCTGAGGTGGGACCCCCAGCGTTATCGGCTGATTTAGGCCATGTAAGGACAGGCCAACTGTGCTCACACCATCAATGTGGGGCCAGGGGACATGGGAGGGGGAGGCTGCGTCCAAATCTGTTCCTCCACCGTCTGCGTGGATGTCCCTATCTTCTCCTCTCCATCGCCCCTAAACAGGCGGATGTCGGGTGATACTTCCAGCTTGTCGGGTTGTTCCTGGGAGGCCGCAGCTTCGATCTTCTCCTTCACTTGCAGTTCCCGCAACAGAAAGATACAACATGTAGGGGGAATCCGGAACGATTAGGGGAGGGGGAGGCAGAGAGGCCGATCTCCTTGCCGGTAACTGCTCTCCTTACTCCTGATTGAAGCACTCGAACGACTCCTTTTTCCTCCCCTCAGCTGGTTACCTCGGCCAGCCTCCTTCGAGCTCCAAGGGTTTCTTCTGTCAATGGGACTGAGCCACGGGGAGGCAAATGGGGTGTCAACAAATAACAGGGAATGGAAAAAAAAAGGTAAGCGGCCCTTTATTTATTTTTCTGCTGCTTTTGTCCTGCCAATCTCTCCGAGGCCCTAATCGGTAATTCTTCGGTTTCCAATCTCTGAGGCCTGGGGGTTTCGGTGCTCCAGGCTGGAGGGGGACTCAGGCCCAACGCACAGGCGAATTGCGTCATCTCCTCGGGGTGCTTGATGGTGAGAAATTTTCTGTTCCTGTTTGCTATAAGTTTAAACGGGAACCCCCACTTGTATTTTATTTCGTTATCCCTTAGTAGCATGGTCAATGGTCTCAGCCCTCTGCGGCGATTAATCGTTACTTTGGATAAGTCACTATAGACTTGCAAGGGATCATCATTGAACTTAATGGGTTCCTTTGCCCGACAAACCTCCATTAGTTTTTCCTTGACTGAGTATCTGTGGAGGCTGACTATCACATATTTTGTGCGATTGGGATCATCTGATCGCAGTCCCAGGGCTCGATGCACTCTGTCCATTTCTAGGTCTTTATTATCCAGATCTACGCAAAGTGAGGAGAAGAAATCCAGGAGGTAAGTTTTTAGCTGACCAGGTAGGACAGTCTCGGGTATGTCACGAATCCTGATGTTTTGTCGTCTGTCTCTATTTTCTTGGTCTTCAAGGCTGTCTTTTAGGCTGTTGATCTCTAAGCCTAGCCGGAATACCTCGTCGTCCACCGCCTGCGCTTGCAGGGTCTCCTCCATTTTATTTTCAAGTGCTGATGTGCGCTCTGTCATGCCTGTGATATCTTGCCTCAGCTCCGTCACTGCCGCTTTTAAGACCGCTTGCAGTGAAATGTGTCGTTTATTCAACATTGAAGTCATTAGCACCTGCATATACTCTCGGTGAGGCTTTCTTCAGGGCTCTGAGTATCCTCGGATCGATCCCGGCCCGGCGCTGGTTGTTTAGTACCGCGTGCGCTGCTTGAGCCAGCGCCATCTTGGATTTTAGTGGCTGCATCGGAGCTTATTTGCGGGGGGGGGAAAGAACTTCGTTACCCCTTGGGTCAGTTGGGTTTTCTGCTTGTTCGCCATTGCTGTGTGTGCAGCAGTCCAGGGAGAGCGTTTTAGGGGTCAAAAGTTTTGGGGGAAAGCACTTCTGATTGTACTTATGTACGAGGGTCTGTGGAGCTCTCCTCTCACACGACCATCCTCGCCGACGTCCTGGACACGCCCCCATAAATTTCTTATTTTAATAAAAACCTGCTCAACGTTATCTTAATAAAATCCTCTCAGTTTTATTTTTGGGCTGGAGTAAATCCTAAACTCCTTATATCCGAGTGACCTGGGTAAGAACTGGGCAGCCTCTCCTGTTATATTAGGGACCGCTTGACTGTTTCAGTTACCCTTTTCCTCCCTGTGCCTCCTTTTACCTTTTCTTGTCTGTGCTGAAGCAGGACCTCCTAGTGGTGAGTCGCAAGAACGCTTTTCATGGTAGGGGTTTGACCAGAGCACTGCGCTTCAATGTAGCCGGGAATCTCGCCTGAATCCCGGGTACATTTTTTTCACCGTCACAAAGGGGGCTACATGTACAAGAAAAAATCCTATTGATTTCAATGGGATTTATTTATTTGATAAACATGATAAAGATGTTGTGACCCTGAATTGCATAACTTTTGCCTTGATACATAAAATCAAACAGAAAATGGAGCAATGCATTAAGACAAACTTCTATTTGCACTACTAATACGGGGATACATCTCCTCCAATACCTTTTACCTGTATACAAATACAGCATCCCAATATTCTGTGCTATTGGCTGTATATCATTAGAGTTTTGCATCAAAACTTGGATAATGAACTGCTACTTAAAAATGAACATGGGCCTATGTATCAAGGCAAACGTTGTGCAAATCCAGGCAAAAACAATAGCACCAGGTGTATCAAAGAAAGAAACCCTATTAATTGAAATAGCGTTTTTTAATAATGCATATTGTGCAGTTTTTTTGAGCCCCAGAATTGCACCACATTTGCCTTGATACATAGATCTGATAGAATAATGGGGTTGAGTATGCAAGTCTCCTGGCTGGAAAAAGGGTTCAGAACTGGACTAAAAATACAGCACTGGAGTTAGTAAAGAAAAAAATTCCCATAAAAAGCAATGGTTTCTTTTACTTTGCTACATTAAATCAATGCTGCAGGATGTCCTATTCAGAAGCATGGACCCCCGCAGTGCTATAGCGGCAGACACTGTCCCCAGTGTTGCAGACTCTTGCCTGTTTCCCCACAGCACCGGGGACAATAAGTCTTGCTAGATCTGTATATTATATATATTTCTTATACATTTCTTAGGGCGTCATTTATTAAAGTCTCTATAAAGTCTTTATTAAATTGATTCAAAACTTATGCAACAATGATGTTCCAGATTTATCACAGGAAAATAAATGACATTAACTTCAATGGAAATATTTTTTTTAACTAAATTTGGTGTCATTTGGGTGCCCCAGGTTAACAGCTGGGAGACTGCGCTAAATTACCCTCTTGGGGTCTATTAATTATCCATATATGTTTTTCATGGAGTTTAGGCAATCATATTAACTATTTGCTGTCTATCTGATAGAGCAGGGGTGCGCAAACTGGAGGGCACGAGATTTTCTGGGGCGGTCGCGGCAGTTACAGAGGCCCGCCCTCTTCCCGAAGGCATTTAAATTTAGTGCTGGGGGAGCGACAAAGGCCTCTGTAACTTCCCTTACCTCAAATGACCTTGCGGGGTCACATGACGTCGCATTGTCACGGCGTCGTGATGTCAGAACACCAGAGACAAGGTAAGGAGGGGGGGCGTGAGCAGGGGGCGGAGATAAGGCAGGAGGGCGCAGGGGGAAAAGTTTTCGCTCCCCTGTGATAGACGTAGTGGTTAACAATAACCCCAGCGATAAGGGCATCATAATAATAATAATTTTATTTATATAGAGGTTTTCTCCCAATGGGAGTCAAAACTTAGAATCCTGTAACCGGCCTGTTTTTCATTAATCTCTAATATAAATATGTGATTTAATATATTTTGGTCACTTTCTCTGATCCACCACGGTTCACATCTTTAGTTCCATTACCAGCGGAACAAATAAGGATTTATAACGCCGGCAGCAACTGTTGTTTTTTTCACCAGCCATGGTGGAATTAATCACAATATATGATGAACTTCTCCATTATCTTTACATTTATTTTAAATACTAAGACAGCAGCAGATTAACTTGATAAAGCATAATTTTAAAAAAATCACATCAGTCTAATATAACATGACGCACTCAGGTTGACAAAAGTTACTTCACGGGTAGCTGGTAATTGGTCATATGTATGGCCAAAATAGTGAACAACAACATGGACATGCAGGCTCTCCAATGTGCGTATAAAGAAGTTTTAATAAACGTTTCAGTCTGGATTGAAGCACGGCTATATTTTTGGACACAGAACTCAAATGTCACGCACTGTGTTACAATCCACATTGACAGCAAGAGGTAATATTCAGTATACTGTAGCTGTATGCTGCAGTTGGGAGAAGAGCGTTAACATCTATTTTTTTTGTCTTTTCTAGGAGTTGATACATTTCATCTTTTTCCACACTAATCCAGAATATGAAATATGCACATATATCTTCACACAGGACGTTCTTGGCCTCCATCCAATATATTGTGAAAAGGCTTCACCATGTCTGAACCACATGCAAATGAATGGAGATGCAACCTCACAGCATATTGAACAGGCACCTTAGTTGCCTACAATTTGTAAGAATTCCCTCAAGCAATGTTCCCACAAGATCAGCGAATTAAATCCCTGATGTTTGCAATCACGTTGCAGGTAGACCCAAATCTTTTGCCTTGGCGCTTTGTATTTCATATAAGCTAAATATATTATTACCAGTCTCTAGTCCTTAGGAAACATGAGAACTCAGTAACTCACAACTCAGTAATTGCATAATTATTCAGTTGTGGACAGCGATTTCTAGTAGCGTGATTTCATTGATGTATATGATATGTGTAAAAGGGTGACATAGATTAAAATCAGAAAAAATACCTTGCAATGAGGGTGAGTTGAGAGTGATATTCATATTTTTTTAATCCTTGAACAATCAAAGGTGCAGTGTTCCCATACAGTAAGTTATATTACTTGTGCAGAGCTGTTCAAACATTGCTCCAGCAAAAGGGGCAAATACTTTTGCAAAACAAAAACATATCTCTAAAGAAATTGATATACCAACAGTTATGCATCCTACGTTAATTCTAGTAAGAACAATCATCATTGCTAACTGAGCCAAATTATTTGTATGACAAGGATGAGACACAGCAAAGATGTCTTCACTAACCATTATGAGGGTGTCATACTCAATTTTATCACAATAATTATTCTGAAGCCAGGGTCACGTGTGATGTGTGACTAGCCCCAGATAGCTTAACTCAGCCCCCTTTCCAAATCACGCCAAGTCCTATAATATTTCCTTCATTTTATTGGAAAAGCAGCGGTGAATACAGGTTCTTGTGGATGTTGTGTAGTTGTGAGTTTGTAGGAGCGGGTAGAAAGAGATGGCCTTGCCATGGGAGTGTGACAGGAAGGTACTCACTCAGCCAAGTCTGGAATCAAAAGGAAGTGTAGGAGAATCTGGGTAAAAGGAATAGTCTTGGTACAGACTGTCAGCAAAACAGGGGGGAGGGCAGAATAGCCCATTCAAAGAGAGATCTCAGAGGCTGCTGTAGCAACTCACTGATTACATGCCCAGAGGCAGGAAATGCAACATTGTAACATATCGCAGTGTGTGTGTGTGTGTGTGTGTGTGTGTGTGTGTGTGTGTGTGTGTGTATGTGCAAACTACATGCAGCTGAAAATAAGAAACTGACAAGCAGAAGCTGCAAACAAAGGGGGGTGGGTGAACAGTGAGAGCAAAAATGGGCTTACTTGTTCCATGACAATAATCATCTTTCAAACACCAGTTTTTCTCAATAATTGTCTACAGAATTATCCTCCTACTAATCAGGACATCCTTACACACATCTGCTGCCATAGACTTCAACAGGATCCCTCTCTTGTAAATTATAACTAAATATTATTCATAAGGTAAATTAAGCTGATCCAAAATTGAGGCCTTTGTTATGAATGCAGTTTTCACACAACATATTTTTTGTATTTTGGGGTTAATGTTAATGTTTTAATGGGGCTAATTCTTCATGTACTGAGAAAGACCAAGGCTCGGTTGCTAAGCAACTGTCATCATCGTGATTAGGTTTTTCCATTCACTACAAAAATATAGTAAAATATTGAGAATATACTATATTTTTACTTTACATTTACTTTTAAATGTGGAAGTAGATAAATACAAAAGAAACATAGATTTCCAGAAACAATATGTTTTCAGTGTGTATAATGTACAATGAATACATATATTTGCTAATTCAGTTAAAAGTATTGATGAAGGAGTCACGTGACGACGGGGGGGGGGGGGGGGGGGTGAATGGCTGCTTAGTACCTGAGCTCCATTCCCACCGGCACTAGTTATATCAATAACTACAGCAAAATTGCGACAACAGCAACACAACCAGCAGTAAAGAATCTCTAAACATACCAGGATGGCATCTAACAAAACAGTTCGAAGAAAAACCCAGACAGTCTCTACTTATTTCAAAAAAGGAGAGGCAGCACAGGGAGACAGGCCTGAATCCCCTGCACAACTCACCATGACAGACCCTGAGGGAGCAAATGCAAGTACTGCATCGGACGACATGGAGGTAATGAGGCGCAAGGATATGAAAGCCTTTTGCGCTGAAATGAAGCAATTTTTTAAAACAGAACTTTGGGCTCTCAGGAAAGATATCGATGCCATAGGTGAGCGGACAAATTCCCTAGAGGCTAAGTCTGATGAGACCGTCACTGCACTGGCACAAACTCAGAAACAAGTAACTAAGCTGAGGGACCAGGTCAGATTCCTAGAGGAAAAGATTGAGGACTCTGAAAACAGGGACAGAAGAAGTAATATCCGTCTAAGGGGGGTCCCTGAGACTGTCACCGACCCAGAGGATTTTGCCACCATGTGGCTAGAACAACTCTTTCCTGACAAGACGGACCGTGAGCTCCTCTTAGACAGATGTCACCGTGCCCTGAGAGGGAGACCCCAGGCAGGGGATCCCCCAAGAGACATTGTTATCAGGTTCCACCATTATCGCACAAAAGAGGAGGTCTGCAAGATATCACGGGGCACTAAACATTTGGAGTTTGATCAAGTTAAATTCCAGGTGTTCCAAGACCTGTCCCCTGCCACATTGGCCAAAAGAAAAACTCTAGCCCCCATTTCAAAGATTCTGAGGGACCAGCAGATTAGGTACCGGTGGCTATTCCCATGTGCACTAATGGTGCTACGGAATGGGGTAGCACATACCTTGAGGCATCTGGAAGATGGCGAGGGATTCCATGGCAAGCTGGGAGCAGTGGAGGTCTCGCAGGCATCCCCACGAGCAGAGGCAGGAGACTCTGATGCACCCTTGCCCACGTGGAGCAGAGTGGGGGCTCCTCGATCAGCTGCAGGGGAAGCGGGAGCAGCGACGGCCAGCAACTGAGTCCTCACCCCATCCGGCGAACTGTATAGGTTAACCCTGAAGGAGGCCTCAAAAATACACCCTCCGGTGACCCAGCTATCCCCCAGATCCTGTGGCTGCCCTTTCGTTTTGGAGCGGGTCCGCCGCTGACTTTTGGAGGGCGGCCATCTTACCTTCATCCTCCCCCATGCTTGGCGGGAACGGCTCTGGCTTTCGCGGGCTTTTGCCGCTGACGTCACTGTCAGGCGACGAGCCAGGAGCCGTGTTCTCGCGAGAAGACGGCGCGGCCCCAGGTGACGCCGCACACACGGAGGGAGACTGCCCAGAAGGCGGAGGGGGTCCGCAGCCGCAGCCTTGGATGTGCGTGGCCGGGCTGGGTTGTGGCTTGTGTCCCGTCTGCCTTAACGCATGCCCACATACATAAGTGAACAGGGGGGGGGGGGGGGATGTGTTCCTGATCTCATCGCTCCCTTCCCATCCCCGAACCAAGACTTGATTTATTGATGACATCCTTATCCTGTGGCACGGCCCAAAGAGAGCCCTTCTTGAGTTCACTAATGTACTCAATTGTAACGAGTTGAACCTGAAACTAACGAGTGAGATCAAAAAAGACTCCATTAATTTCCTGGACATCACTATCTATAGAGATAATAAGGTAAATTATTTACCAAAACATTCAGGAAAGACAGCCTCCTGCAATTCACTATGCACCATCATCCACACTTGGTGCAGAATATCCCTATAGGTCAGTTTCTGCGGTTACGTAGGAACTGTACGACTATAGAGGTTTTTAAAGAGCTAAAAACGTGTTTTTTGGAAAGGTGGTATAGTTCTACCTGTATTAAATGGGCTTTTAATCAAGCTAGACAAACCAATTGGCAGGACATGTTATTTTCTAAAAAAAAAACATAGATACCAGCAGTCTAAAACAATCAGATTTGTTGGCAACTCTAATAACAGATGGTCTCAGATTACAAAGATAGTACAGAAACATTGGCATCTTCTACTGGCGGATGAGGATGTGTCCACTACTTAAACCTGGAACAACATTAGTCAGTAGAAGGACAAGGAATATTAAAGATTTGCTCGTTCACAGTCATTATACCCCACCGATATCTAAGACCTGGCTGGCGAGCAAACCAAAAGGATCATTTAAGAGTGGGAAGTGTAAGGCTTGCGCTTTTATGTTGCCAGCAAAAAGGTTTCAGAACTGGAACAATTCACAAGAATTTATCATTGAGACCTTTATTAATTATACCACCACTGGCGTCATCTATATGGCCTCACGTGACTGCGGAAAACAATATGTGGGCAAAACGTGAGTTTAGACATCGGGTTTTAGAACACGTGGGGTCCGTCCCAAACCATCTAGAGACAACCATAGCCAGGCCTATTCACGAGGCACACAATGGTAATATGCAGGTTTTAAAATTCTTTGGCATTGATGATATCAGCATTGGCCAAAGACAGGGTGATTGGGACAAGATTCTCCTTCAGAGGAAATGCAGGTGGATTTATGACCTGCAGACTCTATCCCCCAAGGGTCTTAATGAGGGGTTTTTATTCACCCCTTTCTTGTAGGAATGTATGTTGGTACTGTTTTAATTTGTTTACTTTTTATTCCTCAACTTTTATTTACTTGTTTTTGGTGCAATTGCATGCTCTACTGGAGTGTATGTCGTGCTCTCCGCTATTTCATCTATATTAGACATTCTATCATTATTATAACACCTTTAACTGAGTATAACTACTTTTCAGTTGTCTATTGTATGACTCTTACTGTACATGCTCCATACTGCAGGCAAACGTCTGCACTGCAATTGGTTATCCGTTTTACCCATCAGGCAGCAGAATAGGGCAGAGAACTAATAGCAGTGATGTCATAATGACACCGCCCCTATTATGGTGTTTGAAGGGCCCCGTGCCAAGCCCCCTCCTTGCACAGTGAAAACCATCTGACTGGCTAATGATCTTTACATCCCTTGCAAAAGCGCAGAAGCGAAACAGCCGCCGGGATTGCTGCTATCTCCCTTTTGCACTTAGTGCTATTGGCAGCACTTTGTAGAACAGTTCATGGACTATTTTGACTGAGTTATGCTGAACTATTGGACACAGGCTAATAACCCATACCTCATTGCTGACACCGCAAGTATTGTAGTGGATTGTTTGGATGTAGCTACCTAATATGCATCTAAGAGTGTGTGACTTTTCCCTCCATTTGTTATCTGGTACTTGCTTTTCTCTGTTATAAGCAACTATATATGCACACTATGCATCTATGAGTATGTAACATTTCCCTCTGTTATCTGGGAATTGTTTTTCTTTGATACTGTACAAGCAATAATATATGCACATTAGCATTATTTCCACAGTGGGAGGGGTGAGATAGACAGCTAGCTTCCTTTCTCTTAGGAGGTTAATTTTCAGTACTTTGAAGGGCTAACTAAGTGCTATTATACAGTCTCCAACTGAGCTCTCTTGATATACCAATATTATACTACTGAGATACTTGCTGTGGCTGTGTCATCTAACACTTACTCATTCTGAGGGCATGTCCTATTATTAATAATATAGTTATCAATCGTAGCTTGGTCGTGGGAGGTGGAAGCTCGAAAAGAAGCTCCCTACCGCCTAGTAGGCTCAACTTCTATTTTTGTTGGGCTGTCCAGCCCGGTCATCACCTTATCTAAGGTGTATTGACTTTACTACCAAGTAGTACCCTCTACCTGAGGTTCTATGTGCACCAGGGAGTTTTTAATACCCTATTTTTCATTGTTACATTACTGTTAAAATTGACCCAGCTATCCCCCAGATCCTGTGGCTGCCCTTTCGTTTTGGAGCGGGTCCGCCGCTGACTTTTGGAGGGCGGCCAAATTACCTTCATCCTCCCCCATGCTCCGCGGGAACGGCTCTGGCTTTCGCGGCTTTTGCCGCTGACGTCACTGTCAGGCGACGAGCCAGGAGCCGTGTTCTCGCGAGAAGACGGTGCGGCCCCAAGTGACGCCGCACACACAGAGGGGAGACTGCCCAGAAGGTGGAGGGGGTCCGCAGCCACAGCCGCATCCTTGGATGTGCGTGGCCGGGCTGGGTTGTGGCTTGTGTCCCGTCTGCCTTAACGCACGCCCACATACATAAGTGAACAGGGGGGGTGAGTGAACAGCGGGGGTGTGAGGGGGGGAGAACGGAAAGGGGGAGAGAGAACGGAAGGGGGGGGGAACAGAAGGGTATAGAGGGCACGTATCAAACACAAGTACAACAGCAACCCCAAAACGCTGTGGCGGCTAACATAGAGCTGGATACATGCGCTGGTGGAGGTGCATGGCTGAATGGGATGTGGGCCGTGGTTTGGCTTGGTTGTATGCGTCCGGGGTTGCGAGCTGTGTGTGTTGTGTGCTGTGTGTGCACTGCGTATTGGATGTATGGGTATGGACGTGTGAGTATGCCTGCGCTGTGGTATATAGGTGTGCTGTGTACATGATACCCCTGGGGCGCAGGGTGCATGCATACGGATATGTTTCTATATGCGAGTGCACGTGGTTACATGGTTACATAGACACACTATAATTCAAACTCAAAACTCAAAAGAGTCAGTTTACTTGACACCTTTTATCGTTGAGCCCTCCCTAATAAAGTTTCAATAGGGCTATATATGTTATACGGTATAGAATATATGTTGCATCTGTTGTAAATGTTATTGGTTATATATGTTATTTATGGTTCATATGTTATATAGGGTTAATAGGTTAAATAAGTTCTTGATTTTAATTATAGGATTGAATAACAGTTCATTCAATTAGGGGGTATGTGTATGTGTGTGGATATGTATATGTATGTATGTATGTGTATATGTATATATATATGTATATGTGTATGTGTATGTATGTGTATGTGTATGTATATGTATATAAATATATATATATATATATATATATATATATATATATATATATATATA
>WSYH01001171.1:0-36107 GCA_036426205.1 Ascaphus truei | reverse complement strand
TATATATATATATATATATATATATATATATATATATATATATATATGGACATGCAAATGCTGGATATGTATATGTGTATGTGTGTGTAGACATAGATATATGGATATGCACTCACTATAACTTAGGTACTGCTGTAAGTCGCTATGAAGTTAAAAATCACGCTGCAGTTGGTTATCAGTTATGTGCCGGTGGGATTCACCCACGACGTCGTACATGTGTACCTCACATAGGTCCCTGACTAATCAGGACCTTAAACAAGTCCCAGGGGGGTCGGTCCCGGGAAGGGAAAGCCGGCTGTATTGGAAGGTCAGGCATACCGACCTGCCCATTGGGCGTCAGACTCCCACTCGGGGGACCCTGAGGGGAGCTCTGGTTTTTCTTTTATTTATTTTTATTATTACAAAGCTGTTTAACGTATGTTTGGAATTTTGCTTTACCCCTTATGTGTTTTCCCTTGTACTGTCCTCCCTCCCTACCCCTCCCAATCCTCTCCCCATCCGGGGGAGGAGGCCGGCCTGGACGGAACACAAGAACTTTACCGGATGGCAACACCAAAAACGTCTGCCAGTTGAACAAGAAACAAAGTAGACAGGGTGAGTCATCAAACGTTAGCTTGTTACACTTCTCACACATTAAGAGATGGCGTCAACCCTTATATCACATAATGTTAAGGGCTTTAATAGCCCAACCAAGAGAAAATAGCTTTCACTGACTATAAAAGAAAACACGCAGATGTCCTAATGTTACAGGAGACTCATTTTAGCAAGACCAACGCACCTAAATTCCTAGACAAAGAATATGCCCAGTTCTACCTTTCCTCCGCACCGGTTAAAAAACGTGGGGTGGCCATCTTATTCCATAATAAAATCCCATTTGTAGCCCAAACTATTAAAAGAGATACAGAGGGACGCTTTGTTATCCTAGTGGGCACGATACGGGAGCAATGCATCACAATAGCCACAATCTATGCCCCCTGCGAGCAGGACGCAGTCTTCTTTGACGACTTTTTTCGGACTCTACGCGCCGTTGCGAGGGGCGGCGTAATACTCGCAGGGGATATCAACATCGTCATGCAACCAAATCTAGACAGATCGGGGAATACGGACGCGGTACATAAAAAAGCGGGGACCTCTTTACGCAAGGGCCTCAAAGACAACCAACTGACTGACATATGGAGAGAACTTCACCCGACTGATAGGGACTATATGTTCTATTCCCACCCACTCCTACAGCAGAATCGATTACTTTTTCGTCTCTTGCCCACTGGTTCCTCTGGTCTCCCGAGCTGGGATCCATGATATTTCATGGTCTGACCATGCACCGATAGAGCTAAGGTGCGAGCACATCCGAACAGGCAGACCAGGAGCGAACTGGAAGCTCAACGAATCAATCCTAAAAATCCCTGAGATCTATGAGACAATAAAGGAAGAAATAGTTCAATTCTTCCACACAAACACAGGCTCTGTAGATTCCCAGTTTGTATTATGGGAGGCTCACAAAGCGACGCTGAGGGGCATACTAATTAGCACCACAGCTAGGAGAAAACGGGAAAGGGACTCTAAAATTATGAAGCTTCAATCGAGATTACACTCCCTTACATCACAACATAAGAGTAACCCAGACCAGCAAACCCTACAAGAACTGAAAGATACCAAAATTGAATTATACATGTTGTTGACCTCCAGGGCAGATAACGCGCTGAGTTGGTCTAAGAGGAAATTTTACGAAAAAGCGAACAGGCCGGATACTATGCTGGCTCGAGCGTTAAGAGACAGACAAGAGAAGTTTAATATCCAAGCTATACGCTTAAAATCAGGCACCCCCACAGCCAAACCTAAGAAAATAGTAGAGGAATTTGGTTCGTTCTATGAAACATTATATAACGGAGAGAAAGTGGCACATAACGCTAAAACGAGCGCGAAGCTGAGAGATTTCTTAGCCAGCTCAAAACTAGGGAGATTGACAGAGGCAGAGAGAGAGGCCATGGGTGCTGATTTCTCTATAGAGGAGGTGTCACAAGCCATTAAGGAACTCAAACCCTCAAAAGCCCGAGGGCCAGATGGCTTCTCGGGGCTATACTATAAGACATTTGCCAAAGTACTAGCCCCTAAGTTGCTCCGCATGTTCAATGCAATATTAGCAGGAGCCCCCATCCCCAGAGAGATGTTACAGGCGTCTATATCATTAATCCATAAACCAGGTAAAGATCCGCTGGACTGCAAAAGTTATAGGCCCATATCCCTAATCAATACTGATATCAAAATATACGCTAAACTATTGGCCAATAGATTATGTCTAATCCTACCCAGACTTATACACCCAGATCAGGTTGGATTCATCAAAGGCAGACAGGCAGCGGACAATACCCGGCGATTTATTGATCTGGTAGAATTGGCCACTAAAAATAACACACAAAGTATGCTGTTAAGTCTGGATGCAGAAAAAGCTTTTGATAGGATAGACTGGCCTTACCTGAAGGAGACGCTTGCAGCATTTGGCTTTGGGGATCAGATGAGTAGAGCGATTCTCTCGCTGTACTCAGGACCTACCGCCAGGGTAATACACCAGGGCTTTCCATCTCTCCCTTTTCAAATTAAGAGTGGCACGAGACAGGGATGCCCATTATCCCCTCTCCTGTTCGCTCTATGTATAGAACCACTGGCGGCGCAAATTAGAGGCAATCCGGATATCTCAGGGTTAAACGTATACTCTCAAACACATAAAGCGGCCCTGTACGCAGATGATATCCTACTAATTATCTCAAAGCCCCTCACCTCCTTGCCAAACCTATTGGATTTATTGGGCAGATTCTCGAACATTTCAGGATTTAAAATAAATCAAGCTAAATCTGAAGCCCTCAACAACAATCTCCCTAGACATGTAGAGAAGTTATTGCAACTGAATTTTAACTTCCATTGGCAACAGAAATACATAAAATATCTAGGAGTCCACATAACCAAGAATATCAAAGACATTTACAATGCAAATTACCCCAACCTAATTCGGACGTTGATAGCTGACCTCTATTAATGGTCCTCTATACGAATATCCTGGATAGGAAAGATACATAGCGCCAAAATAAACCTACTCCCCCGTATCCTATACCTTTTCCAGACATTACCAGTGCCACTCAGACTGAGGGATTTGCTCTCACTTCAGTCTGAAATCTCTAAATTTATCTGGGGAGGGAAAAAACCGAGAGTCAACAAATTAAATATGAAAAGATCTGTCCTGGCGGGGGGCCTAGCGGTACCCTGCCTGCTCTCATATTACAAAGCGGCCCAATTAAGCCAGATTGTTCAATGGCAATCTAATCCACGGCTAAAACGCTGGGTGGAATTAGAGAGTGCTGCCTGCGCTCCTTTGAAAATACGCAACTTGATTTGGCTACCTAAAACAGCGCGACGATCTGCTGACATGCCGCTTTCCTCAATGACCAACTCGTTGTCTATCTGGGAGGCCAATAAGACTAAAAACTCCCTCACCACGAGTAACTCTTCAATGTCCCCAATTTGGAACAATCCCAAGTTCGCTCCAGGCCTTCTGGAGGGAGATACATCAATTTGGAAACAAAAAGGTTATATACGAATCAAAGATCTGGAGGGGTACAATAGCAAGATTAAAACGTTTGATCACGTCAGAGAAGAAAAAGATATACCCCACTCAGAATTTTTTAGGTACCTCCAGCTCCGAGCATTTTATAACAAATTTGCCCCATACCCCCCCCTGACGTCATTCGAAAAGCTCTGTCTGGCAGAGACCGACACAAAGGGACTCACATCACAACTGTACAAGGAAGTAGTTGATTCTGCGAGCTCTAGACAACAGCCATCGTCATTTAGAACCCAATGGGAAAGAGACCTGGGAGAGACATTAGAAGACGACGAGTGGGACGCTATATATCTGGCCACGGCAAAAAGCTCCATATGTATCACACTAAAGGAGAACGCATATAAGGTCCTAATGCGGTGGTACCTCACCCCAATGAAATTAGCCAAGTTCGTGCCTGGATCCTCCTCGCTATGCCCCTGGCAGTGCGGAGGATCGGCCGATCTGTTACATATGCTGTGGTCTTGCCCGCGGATCTCCCCACTATGGGAAGAAATTAGACATTGGATACAGAGGGTCTTCGACCTCACTATTCCCCCAGACCCATGGCTATTCCTCTTGAATAGACCACTAACGGGCCTGTCCAAAGCAAACAACAAACTAATAGCACATTTTGCAATAGCCACGCGGAGCGAGATCGCAGCACTATGGAAACGCCCCGAAATTCCAAGTATCCCAAAGATTCGAAATCGATTGTGGTTTATCTGCCAGATGGAGAAGTTGACGAGTCTAGTTAACGACACTGGCACCAATTATCTCAAAGTATGGACGCCTTGGCTGGCGCAGACGGATATCCCCGGGGTTGAGAGGAACACAATCTGGCTATGATAGATGCAGATGCGTTCTCCGTTAGGAGTGGAAACTCGACTCACGACGACTACACAGACAAATAGACAGAAAGCCTAAAGAGGTGATAAACTGGAGAGGACGTAACCCACAAAGAGCCTTACTAGGAGCGGTGGAGAGACCTAGCACGAGTGGATGCTCCTTTCTCGGCCGCGCTGCCACTTACTCCCTCCCTGTTACGCCGGTGCTGCCCGCAGACCAGACCCGTTCCTTTCACTGAGGTGAGGAACGTATAGAAGCACGCACCCGCAGCAAAGGGAGCGTGTCCGGAGTGTGGTGATTTTGGCGTTGCCAGGCCAGGTGTATTTCGCTAGTCTGGTTTCGAAGTGTGATCCGGAAAGAGGCTACTGGAGATAAAAGGTTTGAGAAGTGAGGTGTGAAAGACATTCGGAATTCTCATGCTTTGAGGAAGTTGGAGTCGAAAAGAAACCGGATTAACCTGCTCCAAAATAGAAAAGGGACCCAGGAACCTAGGAGCCAATTTGAGGGAAGGCGTTTTGAGACGGATGTTCTTGGATGATAGCCAAACCTTGTCCCCGGGTTTGTATTCGGGTGCTGGACGACGGTGACGATCAGCCTGATTTTTAGATGTCAAGGATGCTTTTTGTAATGCAGATTGTATTCTGGACCAAGAGTCTTGTAGAAGAGCAATATGTTCGTCCACGGCTGGTACCCCAGAGGATCTTTTAGTAATAGGTAGGCGAGCCGGATGGAATCCGTAGTTGATAAAGAAGGGAGTCTCGTGGGTGGACTCATTCCTGGAAGAATTGAATGCGTACTCAGCCCAGATAAGTAATTCTGCCCAGTCATCCTGAGAATTAGAGACAAAGCACCTTAAGTATTTCTCGAGGGATTGATTAACCCTCTCGGTCTGTCCGTTGGATTGAGGGTGATATCCAGAAGAAAAGGAAGACGAGATACCTAGTCTCTTGGTGAAATTTCTCCAGAACTTGGAGACGAACTGGGAACCCCGATCGGACACGATGGATGTAGGAATCCCATGGATCCGGAAAATCTCTTTGGCAAAAATATCCGCAAGGGCGGGTGAGGAGGGCAATCCTTTGAGAGGGATAAAGTGTGCCATCTTGGAAAACCGATCTACTACCACAAGAATGGTATTCATGCCATTCGACCTAGGTAACTCCACAATAAAATCCATCGAAATGTGGGACCAGGGACGCTCCGGAATAGGTAAAGGTAAGAGAAGACCCTGAGGTTTCTGACGAGGAATCTTGTTACGCGCACATACCGGACAGGACCGTGTAAATTCCAGAATGGTTTTAGCCATATTGGGCCACCAAAAGGTACGACGGATGAGATCCAAGGTTTTCTTGAATCCAGGATGCCCTGCCGAACGGACGGCGTGTCCCCAGTCCAGTATTTCAGGGATAAATTTGGGTTCCACATACAAAGAGTCTTTAGGAACCACAAGACCGGACGGGAGGTTCTCTTGAGACTTGATGATCCTCTCCAGATTCTTGAATGCCACAGCTGCTAAGATTCTTTGTTTAGGGAGGATGGACTCAGTGGTCTTCTCTGATCTCTCTTCAGAAGAGTATTGCCGGGAGAGAGCATCCGCCTTGACGTTCTTAGTGCCGGGAATGTATGAGAGAACAAAATTGAATCTAGAGAAAAATAACGACCAGCGAGCTTGGCGAGGACCTAAGCGACGGGCATTCTCAATGTACAATAAGTTCTTATGGTCCGTAAGGATGGTGAAAGGCTCTTTTGACCCCTCCAAAAGATGTCTCCATTCTTGAAGAGCCATTTTGACGGCCAAAAGTTCCCTATTGCCCACGTCATAATTCCTCTCTGCCGATGAAAATCTTTTGGAGAAAAACCCGCAAGGATGAAGTTTATCCTGGGAAGAAAATTTCTGCGACAGAACCGCCCCAGCCCCACAGTCCGAAGCGTCAACCTCTAAGGTGAAGGGGAAATTCGTGTTAGGGTGTCGAAGGATGGGAGCAGAGACAAAAGTTTGTTTCAGTGTCTCGAATGCCGTGACAGCTTCTGGAGACCAAGATGAAGGGTCTGCACCTTTCTTGGTCAGTGCCGTGATAGGAGCGACAATGGTGGAAAAGTTGCGGATAAACTTCCGGTAATAATTAGAAAAACCCAAAAACCGTTGAACAGCTTTGAGGGAATTGGGTTGTGGCCAATCCACGACGGCCTTTAGCTTTTCTGGGTCCATGGCCAAACCTTTGTTGGAGATGATGTATCCGAGAAAAGAAGTGGTAGACTGATGAAAAATGCACTTCTCCATTTTAGCAAACAACCGGTTCTCGCGGAGGCGTGAAAGCACAAACTTCGTATGGATGATATGATCCTGTAAGTTTTGAGAAAAAATAAGGATGTCATCCAGGTATACAATGACAAATATATTTAGAACGTCACGAAAGATGTCATTGATGAAGTCCTGAAAAACTGCCGGTGCGTTGCATAACCCGAAGGGCATCACTAGATATTCGTAGTGTCCGCTACGGGTGTTGAAGGCAGTCTTCCATTCATCGCCCTCCCGGATGCGGATGAGATTGTATGCCCCACGGAGATCCAGTTTAGTAAAGAGATTGGCCCCCTGAAGTCTATCAAAGAGTTCGGAGATGAGTGGGAGTGGATAACGATTCTTCACCGTGATATGGTTCAGACCCCGGTAATCAATACATGGTCTGAGAGTACCATCTTTCTTTTTGACAAAGAAGAATCCAGCCACCGCAGGAGAATTGGAATGACGTATGAAGCCCCGCTTAAGATTCTCACGAATATATTCGTCCATAGCTTTGGTCTCGGGCAACGAGAGAGGATAAGATTTGGCTTTCGGCAAGGTATAACCAGGTACCAGATCAATCGGACAATCGTAGGAACGATGAGGAGGTAGAAGTTCAGACTGAGCCTTGCTGAAAACGTCCAAGAATTCGGCGTATGGAGAAGGCAACTCCCTCAGAGAATTTGATGTATTGGCTAATAGAAAGGATGGTTGTTTGATAGAGGACAAAGGTTTTTCTGACCTTGACCTCCAGTTAATAGGGTTAGGAGACACCCAATCGATGAGTGGATTATGCTTCTGTAACCAGGGCAAGCCAAGCGTGATAGGTGTTCCTGGGGCATGAATAACATCAAAACCCAGAGTCTCTTTGTGAGAAGGAGTAGAAAGGGTGATAGGTCCGGTCTCTAAGGAGATATAAGCCGGGGTGAGAGGTCGATTATCAATCCCGACCAAGGCAACGGGAGAGTCCTTCCTGGAAAGCGGAATTTGATTTTGCTCAGAAAAGGTTTGATCTATGAAATTCCCTCCTGCGCCGGAATCGATAAATGCAGCAGTGGCGGTGCGGAAAGTCGGTCCTGAAAGAGAGACGGGAATAGTCAATCTTTTGGGAAGTTCCCTTCTGGGAGGGGGACAAGGAGATTCAGTACCCAGAGAGCGCCCCTTCGTACTCACTGGGCTTAGTCGTTTCCCGGAGACGGAGGATGGTTACGGGTACGCTGCTCAGAAGCTCCGCAATGATGGCACGATTCCCCAGTAGAGCGAAGTTGTCGTGACGGTACCCGAGGTTGCTGAACTCCAAGTTGCATCGGCTCTGGAGCCTCCAGCGCCGGTAACGGGGATACGACGGGTCTCTGGTTAGTAGAGAACCTGGAAAAGGAAGCACGGAAAGACGTAGCCCGGGGAAGCTGACGCTGAGCGCGGCGTACCTGAAGGCGCTGATCCATACGAGTAGCCAGGTTGATGAGATCCTCCAGTAACTCTGGCCTGGTGTGGGAAGCAAGTTCATCCTTCAGAGACTCCGATAGACCTCTCCAGAAGGCGGCGACTAAAGCCTCCTGACCCCAATGAGTCTCAGCTGCTACGGTTCTGAATTCCAAGGCGTATTGACCCACAGGCCGACGTCCCTGTGTAAGCTCTAGCAGGGTATCAGAAGCAGTCTCTTGACGTGCGGGGATATCAAAAACCTGTCGAAAATCCCGTCTGAAGGCCGCGTAATCGCGGGTAATATCAGGGCGTAGTTCCCAGATCGGAGAGGCCCATGCCAGTGCATTACCTGTGAGCAGACTATATACGTAGGCTACCTTTTTCCGGCCAGTAGCATACAGCTGGGGAGCCATCTCGAACTGGATCTCGCACTGGTTGAGAAAACCACGACAGGTGTGTGGATCCCCTGCGTAGGGCCTTGGAGCCGGAATCTTCGGAACTGAAAATGAAGTGGAAGATAAGTCAGACTGCGCCGGGGGTGCAGCCGCAGGCGGAGCCTGTAAAGGGCGGTCCGATACCTGTTGGGAGAGGAGAGCCACTTGATCCGTTAAGGCCTGTATTTGTTGGTACATGGCCGTCATCATAGAGTCCACAGTCTGGTCTGCGTCTTGTGGGCTCGACATAATGTTACGCCGGTGCTGCCCGCAGACCAGACCCGTTCCTTTCACTGAGGTGAGGAACGTATAGAAGCACGCACCCGCAGCAAAGGGAGCGTGTCCGGAGTGTGGTGATATTGGCGTTGCCAGGCCAGGTGTATTTCGCTAGCAATACTTGCCGGTACCGGTGTAGAAATGCCGTTATCGTTGCCGTTAACCAAGGTCTGGGATTGGAGAATACGGGAAGGTCGTTTGTCCAAGCAGGGGTCTAGAGCCAGAGAGAGACGTCCGCCAAGCCAAGTCGTAACCTGAGTGAATGAGAGAGAAAACGCCAGAGTAGTAATCCAAGTGAAAACTATGTCGAGCAATGAATGATAGGAAGGACTGGCATTATAAAGTGTGGCTGACCAATCAGAAGTGAAGGCAGACCTGGAGGACTGCGTGGAGCCATCCTGGATAGGTTCCCTTGATTGGCAGGCAGGTGAGGACTCTTGTCTTGACAGGAGATCATATTACTGTGTTGGGGGTGGGTCTTCACTGCCAGAGCAGTGAATAAATTAACTTCGCCCGGTGCGCGCTGTTCAGGCGCGCGCCCGAGCAACATGGCGGCCGCGTGAGGTACTGCAGGAAACCGGGGACGCCGAGGACGACGGGGAGCCCCCAGAACCGACGGAGGTGAGTAGCGCTGGCGAGGGGTGCGCGCCACGGCAGCGGGAGGGAATCTATCAGCAGAGGAACCAGGGCGCGGGCGCCGCGATCCCTGATTCCTCACATCCTCTCACCCCCCCTTCCCTCCTTTAATCTCTTATCCCAACTTCCCCCTCTTATTCCCTCTTTCCCCTCTCATCCCTCTTTCCCCCTCTCATCCCCCCTCCTCTCCTACCCCCTTTATCCACATATCTCCCCCTCCCCTTCCCCCCTCTCTCTCTTTCCCCTTCCCCCTTCTCCCTCCCCATCCCCACCCCCCTTATATATCCAGTTACAAACAAAATGGTGAATGCAGATGCAAAATCTAGGTCCTCTGGAGTTTGTGTTAACCAATTTTAATAATATGTTTTAATATCCATTTATTCCAGTCCCTGTTTTCTTTTCTTACATTCATAAAAATTAATACTGCAATCAATTAGATGGTATATTGCCATACAACAAAACTGCTTTAGAGCCATCCACAATGATTTAGTCTTTCACGTCTCCATTCGTCTTGAAACTCAATTATAAAAACATACTGTTAATTTTCTGTTTGTGATTGTTTCCTCCCCCCTTAACTAGCTTTAGGAAAAAAATACAATTATCATGAAGTGTGAATATGGTTCCCCAAGTGCCCGCCAAATGAGTTCTTTATCAGTTAATAGAGAATCTCGCCGTTTGATATCATGTAAGATCTTCATAATTATGGCACCCATGATTGCACCTTTCAATTTTTCTGTAGCCGTCCACAAGTGAATTTTAACATTTAACAGCTATTATTCTTAAGCATAATAATTGTAACAAAGCTCTGTGCTATTTTTTAAGCTTCAAATAAGACCATACTGATTCTCTTATTCATTCATTACAAGGATACAATACAGCATATTACCACCTGGGAACTCAACAGTTTACATAATTGCGTTTTTTATTATAATCAGTGTAATTTGTCGAAATTTTAGTCCGGCTCCCAGTGTGTGTTTCAAAGTTGTAATAAAAGTGCAAAAGTTCTATCGCTTTTTTTTTTTGAATGATTTACAGGCTTGAAATCCAGCTAGAAGGTCTGAAAACCAGAAACAGGACAGGAAATTACAGAAATAGCATACTGCGTTTATGTAATTACAGGTAACTGTTTTGTTTCTAATAAAATAGCTACAAAACTGGTGTGTTAATAATTATAATAATAGCATGTGCTAGTTTTACGTAGCGCTTTACAGAGACATTTTGCAGGCACAGGTCCCTGCCCCGTGAAGCTTACAGGGAGATAAAGTGACTTGCCCAAGTTCACAAGGAGTCGACACTGGGAATTGAACCAGGCTCCCCTGCTTCAAACTCAGTGCCAGTCAGTGTCTTTACTCACTGAGCCGCTCCTTCTCCCTTGTCAATGAAAATCAAGTGGTTCTCTTCCAGATGTACTGTTGATATCCAAAAGTAAAATCTCTATAACCCAATACAATATGGATATTGAATGCTACATAGTTACATAGTAGATGAGGTTGAAAAAAAGTCATACTATATATTCATCCTGTTCAACCTATGCTAGATTTAGACAACAGATACTTTATCCTATATTTGTATTTACAGTATATTGATCCAGAGGATGGCAAAAAAAAAACAATATCAATCCAATCTCATAAGGGGGAAAATAAATTCCTTCCTGACTCCAAATATTGGCAATCAGATTACTCCCTGGATCAACATTCTTCCCCATTTACTTATTTGGTATATCCCTGTATAGTGTTGATCAAAAGAATGATCAGAAAGGTTTCCTCCTATATTCAGCACTCAATGTCACATTAATTATCTATCAATGGACACAATAGCCCTGCAGTAAATTGCTGCTGCTCTGGTAAATAACCCAGAATCACCGAAGAAATCAAAAATAATAAAATGTTATTACTTCTACATAGAAAATTAAAAACACAGATACATTATTAAAAATCCCCATACTAGTGTGGCAAATAGGAGTAAATTGTCAAAAAGTAGGTAAGTCTTAATGACTAGTGTCTGTATGTACTCTCTTGTACATCCAGTATATATCTTAATATACTATAATAGTATACATACATAAATACAATAAAGGTTTAAGCCCACCTGGTTACCCTATCCCATCTGGTTACCCTATGGAGTGGTGCCCAAAATTGTACTCCATATTCAAGGTGTGGTCTTACTAATGCTTTATAAAAGGGACATAATTATGTTTACTTCCCTTTTTTTTTATTTTGCCCATTTAATGCAAGATAAGATCTTGTTTGCCTTTGCAGCTACTGCGTGACTTTGGGCACTATTGCTAAGCCTGCTGTCTACAAGCACTCCTAAATCCTTCTCCATCAAGGATTCTCCTAATTTATCCCCAATTCATTTGTATTTGTAATTCATCTGCCATTTACCTGCCAAAGTTTCCACTCTTTCGAAGTCCTTCTGGAGAGAGATTACATCCTATGCTGATTCTACTAACTTGCACAATTTAGTGTCATCAGTAAAGATGGAAACTTTGTTCTCTATGCCAACCTCAAGGTCATTAATAAACAAGTTAAAAAGCAGGGGTCCCAGTACCAATCCTTGAGGTACTCCACTCACAACTTTAGCCCAACATGAAAAAGTTCCATGTATGACAACTCTCTGTTGTCTATCCTACAACCAGTTTTCAATCTAGATGCAAATATTTTGCTTTATTTTGTACACTAACCTCTTGTGTGGAACCATATTAAAAACCTTTGCAAAATCTAAGTAGACCACATCAACTGCATTACCCTGGTCTAAATTCCTAATTACCTCAAACAAACTAAGGTTAGTTTGGCATGATCTACCCTTCATAAATCCATGCTGACTATTACTAATAATTTTGTTTTGCCATTAAGTATTTCTGAATATTATCCCATAATAAACCTTCAAGTAGTTTCCCAACTATTGATGTCAGGCTTACAGGTCTGTAATTCTCCAGTTGTGATCTACATCCCTCTTTAAATATAGGCACCACATCTGCTTTACGCCAATCTTGTGGTACTGAGCCTGTGGAAATGGAGTCCTTGAATATTAAATGTAATGGTTTGGCTATTGCTGAACTTTACTCCTTAAGAACTCTTGGATGTATGCCATCGGGGCAAGGTGCCTTATATACTTTCATTTTATCAAGCCACCTATGGATTTCTTCCTCAGTTAACCAACTGTTAGTTAATATAGAGGTTGTGGCATCCTCCTGCGGCACTACTGTGGCAATCGATTCTTCCCTGGTAAATACAGAGGCAAAGAATTTGTTTAATACCTCTGCTTTTTCCTTATCTCCAATAATCTGCCTACCCATCGCACACTGAAAGGGTCCGATATTTTCTTTCAAATTTTTTTGTTATTAAGGTACTTAATGAACTTTTTAGGGTTGATCTTACTTTCTATTTCAATCCTTTTTTCATTTTCCATCTTTGCTCATTTGATTGCCCTTTTGCAATGTCATCTATTGATTACTTTTCAGATATACATGTTCATTGTTAGTTATAATGTAACAATGGATTTGGGAAGAGAATTGGAAAGATAAAGGAAGCCTGTGGAAAGGAGTGCGTTTAAGAGAACTGGATAGAGACATACAGAAGCATGCTACAGAGCTTTACTAGCCACTATGGTGGCCAAGGGGCGCCGGTAGTGTAGTTTATATGTGTATTAATCCCTTCGATACCTGTGGTATAACTTTGTAGCCATGGGAATCAAAGGGGTTAATGTAATGTCTACCACTGAAATAATTGATATTACAGAAACTTATGGTAGGAATATTAGCAATGCAAGCGTGATGCAGAAATTAATGCGTTATTAACGGTCGCGTTGATTCCCCCATCGCATCAATAAAAAAAAACATCCCACGCAATAAATTATTACCATAATCTCGATGATTTAGGTCATAAAATTGCAGTAATAATAAGTGATAGATTTTATTTTTTGCTGACTGCGATATTAACTCTAAGTTAAGTTTTAATGTTGTTTGATGACTCCCGGCCATTATATCTAAGGCCGCGCTTATAGTGCGCGCGACGGCGACGTGACAGATGAAGTCACCCGTCGCCACCCGCGAAAGCTATAATTTCACTTTTGGCGGCGTCGCTGGCGACCTGGCCGTTGATTGGTTCAGAGGCTGTCACATGTGGCGACAGCGTCTGAAAAATCACATTTTATCGGCTTCCAAATTTTTGGTCGCTGCTTATGTTTTCAGGCGACGTCGCGTCTCCGGCACTATAAGAGCAGCCTAATAGAGACGTCAAGATACCTACCAATGGTTCCACTCGTGTTGCTGAAATCAGAATGAACTTCCAAAACCTTTTAGATATGAAATATACAATTGTGGATAATTATTAGGCAATTTTCCAATTTACTGTTAACAAGTGTTTTTCCCAAAACTCGGGGGACGTGAGAATGGAAGATTAAAATGTTTATACAATCACCCTCAATTGTATATTCCATTTGTGCATATCTCCTATTCCCTGAACTGTTATATATACACAGCGCACGAGAAAAGAAAACCTAATTAAGCACTCAGGTATACCCAAAGTACACAAATGTATTACATTTCAGATATAGACATATTACAAAATATATTAAAAACATACAAACAACCCCTCGTAATCCCCGCAGAGGATAATCAGTAAGTGCAGAAATAGAGTAATAGCTTCAAAAAGCCCTACTAGATATATTAAGGCAAAATAAATCAAAGCTTCCAAAAATCTTATACTCCGTGTGGTGGAAAAAAATAGTGTACCATGACCGGCCAGTCTACTAAGAAGATGATAAATCTCACCTAACTATGTATTACACCTGTACACCAAGGTACCTATGCCGGAATAAGAACTGCCCCTAACACAGATACAAATAATGTACAGAACGACCTTAAAAGCATGATCGTCCTTATAAATAGATAAAGCCGGTATACACCGAAAGGTGAAGCTGTTTCTGCAACATAACTTGTATCCATGCGACACCTGAGACTCGAGGGGGGAAAAGAAACACAGCCCGATTCGCGCTCCACTTGACGTGCTTCACGTGCTTCTTCCGAGGAACTTTTATATATGGTTTGTTTCAGTGTTCCAGGTAGCTTTCTTTCAGCAACTTTTCAGTGGAATGTTCCTAGAAAAAAAATTCCATTATCTTGCTCTTGTTCTTAGAACATTCTGCTAGTTACAGCTGCAGCGGCCGTTATTCGAACACTTCACGCGTTGTGTACATCGGAATACCGATGTCATGACGCGGGATGTCTTCCAACCTTACCGCCTTAAGACGCGAGTGCGGCGAGTGCAGAAAATGGCATTTTAGAGTTCTGGTTTTTAAACACCGTAAATTGACACAGTAGCACAGTACTGTACACATTGCAATTCATTCATTTCATTGCACCCAAAGAAACAGAATCCATGAAATTCAAACAAAGCAAACGCGATAAGCGCGGGTGCCTGGGGCGATTGGCCGCGTTCATGCCGCGTGGAGTACAGCAGAGCACACGGAATCGGTGCCGTGATTTGTTCGAATAACGGCCGCTGAAGCTGTAGTACATTTGGACAACTGATGATATACTGATATACAGGTTACATTTTATGACATCTGCTACCTGTATAACCGTAGCATAATAAATATGAAGTTTGTATAACTGCAATAATATAATTAATGGAATTGTAGAACAAAATGAAAGTATCTTTCGTAAAAGTAAGACCTTCCAACTCAAATTAATTATAGCAGTTAATATGTTCTGGATGCACGTGTGTACCTCTTTATTATGTTATTTCAACAATTATTTCCAAATATAGCTTTGAAACTCATCATTCATTTGATCCATACTAGCATTGCTTGTAGCAAAATGATACTGTTTTCAAAGAGAACTTAGCTAGCTTACATTCTGCAAGATGAAGTGGATACTGAATTGATTTAGTGTCTAAAACTCCTTCATGTCAAGAAATACTAAATGAGCATTGCAAGGTAATTACTATTTATACTAATCAGTAAAATATTAAAAAGTACAGAGTCTCTGTTTCATAACGTTATATGAGATCATGATTCTGGCTAATTATTCAACAGAAATATTATCATATACAGTAATAATGGTCAACTGAAATAGCGATAAAAGAATCTTATTAAAAAGTTTAACAATTAAAAACAAATATGAACAATTAACACATTTTATCTTTTTTCCCCCCACAGATTTTTACAGCCTGAACGGCCTTGAGGTGATTTAAAGGTACAGCTGCGGCACACTTTATTCTAACAAATCACCGGTTTGTCCCTGGCATGTTCCTGGAATGCCACGCTGTTCACCCGGAGCATGCCGCGGTCCCAGCCAGGGGTCATGCCCGGCTGACGCGCGGTTGATGTGTTAATTGATAATGGTTCAGGATTTACTAGGCTGCAATGCTTCGCGTGTCCGCCAGATGGCATAAATTCATGAATTGTAATGCAGTATAGCGCGCCACGGCAGCAGGAGGGAATATATCAGCAGAGGAACCAGGGCACGGGTGCCGCGATCCCTGATTCCTTACACTCCCTACCCTCCCCATCCCTTCCTACCCTCCCCATCCCCTTTTTTATTTTTTAAATTATTATTATTATTTTTTTTTCTAATTTTATTTTGTTTTTGTGTTTGACAATTTGAATTAATTGTATTATGTAAATTATGTTGTCTTTATTGCTAGTCCACCCAAAACAACCCGGTCGAGTAGGGCCCGAAAAACCGGGATATATCTCACGAGCTGACATAAAAAATGAATGTAATGTATACTGTATTTTGTTTCACCTGTTTGGAAAAACTACAATAAAATTTAAGTTACAAAAAAAAAAAAAGTATTGATGAAATGCATTAATTCATTAAAAAAAACACAATTGGATAGATTTAAAAAAAAATGACCAATGTTACTTTTGCTTTTACATTTGTTGAGCTTTTATCACGTCAGATAACAATTTGTATTATTATCTCTTTACTCCCCACTATGGGGTAGATACTCAAAGCTCCGATAAATCTGGTTTACTAATGTGACATTACCTAATTAGGTAACGGACATTAGTTTTCCTCCATTTAACGGCTATTCTCAAAGGTAATGGTATGCAAAAATAGAGACCATTCGCAAAACTAGCATCATTATGTTAGCTGTATGTACGGGGATTATCGTTGCGCTGAGACACGTTAACCACTACAGAACACTGCACATCCACATTGGAAAAAATAGAAGGTGTGTTCTAATTAGCGCACATGCATAACGCGTTGTACATATGCACTACCTAAGCTAAGCCCATTACCTAAGCCAAGCATGTTGCAATTTAAAATAAATACAATACGTCCTTACAAACTGAATAACTCAGTCATACCAGCTAAACAGCTCAACTGTTGACCTGGCTGAGCAGGCACTGACTTCTGCTGCTGGAACCAGTGTTCCTGCTTCAGCTACTGTGAGGATTTGCAGCCTCAAATTTACTAAGGAAGAGCTGGACATTTTATTACATTGAGTGGTGGACAACCACTTCAAATTATTAGAGGCTCAGTGCTCCCACACTAGCACCCCGGAGAAACAGTGGATTTGGGCAGGATGCTCACCAGCATTAATGTCCTGGGGAACACAGTCTGCAGCACAAATATGCTGAAGAAGCACTGGGCAGACAGCAAATGCAAACTGTCTGACCATGTTGCCCATGCCAGAAAGACTGGAGGGGGACAACCTGCTCCCCTGCATCTCACCCCTACAGAGCAGCGGCTGAGTAAAGTCATTGCCACCTCATGGGTAGTGGAAATTCCTTGCCTTCTGGGCACTGATAATCTGGAGAGGCCTAGTAAGTAAAAATACAGTACATATGTGTAACTGTGTCGTCCCCCCGCCCCCCTTCCCAATCGCAGATAGGAGCAATTACGGAGTGTGTGGTGCTTTTACCTGCTGGAACAGTCTGCGATGTCGTCCGCGATGACTTGGGGACACAGGAACATGCTTCTGGGGTTCATACCCCACATAATACTTAGCAGTGCAGCGCCTCCATCTGCCGTAGGCTCTAGGGAAATGGAGATGATCTCCCACGGTAGAACTGATTACCTCTCCCCCCAGTTAGATCACACACCACGCCGGAGGAATATTGCAAACAGGAACGGTTTATTACTACGGCCTGCAGTAACACAACAGATACTCAGCAGTCTTCTGCCGGATACAGTCTCTCAGATCAGCTATCACATGAAGATGGTCCCTGGACAGTCACTACAGGCCAAGAGCACCTGCAGCTGTCCTAGCTCTTCACCACCTCCCTAGCGGAGGAAGAATACCACACTCACTCTCCCCGAAGGGAAGAGCACATGAGAAGACCCCAATCTCAGGCTCCCAGTCGTGTGACTTGCCTTCCTCAGAGGGAAGGAACAACCTCCAAATTTAGGGCGGTCCTGCCCTTATGTACAGCCAGGAGGCGGGCACCCCTTTGTCCCAGCTACAACAGGATGTGCCACCCTCTCCTGTCACTCAAGTGCAGTACCAAAGGTGATGGGAAAAACCCCATGATAACCACTGGCAAGCCTGTAAATACCAGGGTTTACTGCCGGCCCATTGGGTAGAATATTAGCCAGGGGTTATTCCGCTATATATATTATACAACATGGGGCTTATTCTAGTATCTTCGATAAAATCCCTGCCAAATCGAACGGTTTGGCATGACCCTACCTCACTGACTGATATTTGTGTTATCACAGTATTCAGAAAGAATTAACCCAAGTCAGAAACCATGAGGTAGGAAAATGCCAAACCGCTCGGGATAGCAGTGTCTTTATCTCTGTCTTTTTCTAAGTTCTGCCCCTGCAATCTGCCTGCAGTCTGTAAGAGCTGCTCAGGGAGAGCTGCATCTCCCTGCACAGCTTTTACAGGTGATCGCACTGGTTTAATTTAAATTTTAAAACACAGTTTTGAAGCAGGGGGTTCTGGAGTAGAACCGCATTCATTTCAGTCTCGTCTCATTTGAGCCCAAGAAGACGTCGGAGCAACATCTCTGCCCCCTTTGGATTATAAAGAAGAGAGGACAGAAGAAAAAGAAAGAAGGAAAAAAACAACTCACCGGAGATTCCTCTTCAATCAACAGATGATCATGGACTTCTGCACATCAGGCTCTTGAGCACTGCGTCGAGGGTCAAGAGATGGTGCTGGAATAGGATGGGTGTGTATACTTATTAACAGGTTGGGTCCCAAAAGAACCCGAAAAAGTTCTATATCTAGCACTCACTGTGGTAAGCAAATGGGTGAGTAATTACTCAATGGGATATAAATATCCCCAGCAAATAAATGAGGCTAACCATCAGCTGATATATATCATACACACCCTGTTAATAAGTGTTAGCTTTTCCTATAGCACCCTGTTACCACCTTGTTATTGATATTCGTACTAGGCTGAGCGTAGAGTCCCCCCCCTTTTTTTGGTTATTGGGGGTGAATACGGCAATGGTAACAAACACATTGATTGGTTTTTATTTAATTGTGTATTTTTTGTTTAGGCTGCTTATTGACTGGTAATGTGCTTATCTATGCCCCTTTCTGGGTATAGATAAGCACAGTGACAATCAATGCATTTTTTGGCAAATGCTTCTTTTTATTTAATTGTTATGTATTGTATTTTTATTTTTTGAGGTTGCCCATTCATTGTCACTGTGGCAATCTATGCCCATATTATGGGCACTGTTTACCACAGTCACAATTAATGGGTTTATTAGCAAGTAAATGTAATGTACTGTTATGTCAATGTTAATTTGTTGTGTATTTCTTTAGTTTTACAAACAAATGGGCAAACGTGCTATTAGCCATTTTGGGCTACTAGTGCCTTTGCCCATTTGTATCTGTGGTGATGGGGGTAGACGGGGTGGGGGTAGTTGCCGGGGGAGGGTAGTTAGGCCTCCCGGGTTGGTATTGAGGGGGCGGGGGAGTTAACACCTTAATTACTATAGCGGTTACTAATCGCTAAGGTAATTAAAGGGTTAGTGGCCAGTAGTTCATTTTTTTATTTTAATGTTGCTGCCCACGGAGGACGAGGAGGACGGTGATGAGGACGGCTTTCATCCTGGCAGGGGTAAGTTCAACTTTAATTTACTTTATGCTGGCTGGTTACTGTTTTATTTTAATGAGCAAATGCGCTATTATCCAGATCTGGATAATAGGGTTTTTGCCCATTACTGTACTGTATGTGTTAGGGGGGTTGTTGCGGGTAGAAGGGGTGGGTAGTAGTGTGTCCATTCATTGCCACTGGGGTTATCTTTGCTCCCATTGAGGGCATAGGCAACCACACTGGCAATAAATGGGTGTATTGGCTAGTATTGCTGTTTGTATTGTGTTTTTATGTTTATTTGGGATAGAAAGGGTGGGTGAAGGTGGTATTTGGCCCATGGTGGGTGTTTATGCCTACTGGGTGGGTAGCGAGAGGGGTTAACCCCTTCATTACCTTAGCGGTAGTAACGGCTAAGGTAATTAAGGCGTTAACTCCGCCCACAACCCTCCCGGTAGGCATAAACACCCACCACGGGCCAAATACCACCTGCACCCACCCCCTCTACCACCAATAAACTGGGCTTTGGAATTTAACCCCTTCATTAACCGCTAAGGTAATGAAGCTGCCTTTAAATTTATTTTTATTACATAGGATTGAAGCAGGTGGTCTCCGGAGCTGATATTAATGCGTGTCAGCTCCAGAGACTCCCGACTTCAATTCGATGCAGTAAAAATATATTTTTCTTCTATGTTACATCGCAGATCCCATCTTGCCACCCCAAGGAATGCGAACCTGCGAGTTCCCTCAATTGTTTAATATGTTAAAAAAATTCGAGTTTGACCATTTTTTGAGCGCTACCGATCGTGGAGAAGCACTTCTCGAGCGAGTTTGGCAAGCTATCAAAGCTTTTTGAATAGCTACAATTGCCATCTTGTTCGCGAAGTGCCCCAAATGCTCAATGAGTTACTTATCGAAGCTACTAGAATAGGCCCCTTTATTTCAATCTCAGGTACAGTATACATGTCACTTTATACACAACTTTGAATTTCAGAACAAAGATGGCTGTCTTATTTGCAGTGCACTCATACATACAGGTGAGGAGTACTTAGCTCAATAACGTATGTGACATGCTTACATGTGTACCCTCATAAGATTACAAAACACTGTAGGCAATGCCTTGCACATTGCAGTAGCAATCAGTATACAGTTATCCTTGGCCTATTTGGGGACTAGATAACTGCCCACTAATCACAATAACACTAGTTTAATCAACACTTAAAGAATCTCAGTATCTCAAAGAGCTAATATTAAACCTGATAAATCATCTTCTGAAAGACATCTAAACACTCCCTCTACCCAGCACTTATCACCTAAGATTTACCACCAGCATCCTGAATAAAGACTGATGAATCTTGTTTCTCTTCCTTCTGCTAAAGATCACCCCCAGAGCCGCAGACAGGAAAGGATAGCAAGGACAACTGTCCTGGCAGCTGCAGAAGGCCCAGCCGACCGCGCTTAAACTTCTGCATTCAGCTATTAGGCCTCTGATTTCTGCCGGGTCCCAGCTCTCCCCAGCTGCTACTGTGGCAGGCCTTCCACTGGTCCGCGATGGAAGTTGGTCCCACCCGGAAGTCAGGCCCAACTTCTGTATTCGCACGGGGGAGCAGTGTGGCACTGACCCCCAAGGTAAAAATTGAGTGTGGGTATTGCGGCAGGGGAGGAATTGTGTGTGTATTGTGGAGGGTGTTACAATTCCCTCCCGCAGTACTTTTCGTAGACCTGTAGGGGCGCAGAGAGGAGTCAGGTTCAGGCCCATAACTGGTAAGAACCAGAGCAGTCAATGAGGCCCACTGCTATCCTAGTTTGGCAATAAAACCCCATCCTGTTTGTTATTTGCTTGTAAAACATTGTGTTTTACAGGTCAGGAGTCAGGTTATTCTTTGTTCCCTAGCTCTGTGTCTTTCCCTGTTCCTCTTCACTCTGTCTCCTAGTTCTACAAACATTCAGGTACCTTCTTCTTTTTTGTCTTGTATTTACTTTGCACTATTTTGTCCCCATTTCGTATTTTGTACCTTGCTGCTACTGCTGTTGCATGTAGCCCTGTAGTTCCTTGCAGCTTTCCTTGTTTTGTCCTGTTATTTCCCTTAGCACTAATCGTCCCATGTTTATTATTTAGCTACCATAGCTTTTTGGTGTAGCTCTGCACATTTTGCAGACTCCATTTTGTTTTCCCTGTGTTGTTATTTTTGTGTTATATTAAAATCTATCAGTTTTTATATATTTCAGACTCCTGTCTTTTGTGGCTTTCCATGTTACCTCTGAGGGTTCCATACATCCTGATAGGGGGGGAGGAATTGTGTGGGTTTTGTGGGGGGGGGGGAATTGTATGGTGTTGGGGAGACATTGTGTGGGGAGTAATTGTGTGGGTAATTGTGTGAGAGTTGTGGGGGGGAATTGTGTGGGTGTTGTGGGGGTAGAAATTGTGTGGGTGTTGGGGAAGGAGAAATTGTGTGTGTTTTGTGGGGGGAGAAAGTGTGTGTGTGTGTGTGTGTGTGTGTGTGTGTGTGTGTTGTGTGTGGTGTGTGTGTGTTGTTGTTGTGGTGTGTGTGTTTGTGTGTGTGTTTTTGTGTTGTGTTTGGTGTTGTGTTTGTGGGGGTGATTTGGTGGGAGCACCTTCTTGTTTTTTTTGTGGGGCGTTGTTTGATGGTGTGTTTTGTGAGGGGGGGGTTTTGGTGGGATTTGTCGGGAGGAATTGTATGTGGATTGTGGATTGTGGGGCCAGTGGGGGATGAATAGGGGGTTGAGTGTGAGGAGGAGGGGATTGAGGGAGTGGGATTGAGTGAGAGAAGGGTGACATTGAGTGAAAGCGGAGGTGGGAAAGAATGTGGGGAGTGGAGAGGGGGGAGTGCGCAGGAGAGGGAGGGGTTCAGAGGAAAAGAAGGGAGAATAGTGAGAGAGGTGGGAAGAGAGTGAGAGGAGGGGGGGGAGAATGAGCGAGAGAGGAGGAAACAGTGAGTGAGGGGGGAAAGAGTGAGAGGGAGAGAGAAAGGGCAGGGTGGGAAGAGTGAGAGAGAGGGGAGGTGGGGGTGGTGGAGGGGGAAGAGTTTGAGGGAAGGGTAGTGGCGACTGTGTCAGGGTTCTGCTCGCCACAACCAGGGTCGGACCGCGAGGCTGAGGTGGGGTTGTAAAGCACCGACTATGGACGCGCAGGGCTGATCCGGATTGCGCTTTCGTTGTCAAACGTAGCAGGATCAGGAAAGGAGAAACAGCGTCGTCTTTGTACAACCAGGGTCAGGACAGGAGGTATCAGGATAACCATTGTTCAGGCAAGAGTTCGGCAACAGGTAGTCAGAGCCCGCTTCAGCTTAGGAGCGCGGTGTTGGCCTCTGCGCGAGCGACGACCAGGGCCCATGGTACTGGTCACAGGAGATGTTAGAAGACCAGAATAGCACACAGCACACCGCTTTGCTGCACGGGTGCACCAGTGCTACACAACAGCGAAGAGTCCTGAGCGCTGGGAATCCTCTGTAACAGCGCAGGAACCAGGACACGGCCTCTCTAGATTAGGAAAGAGTAGGCCCCAGGAACCAGGAAGCTGAAGATCCACAGGGAACCTCCGCTACGTCGCAGAATCAGAGACTGAAGAGCGCTGGGGATACCTTTGCCTCATGTGCAGGAAGCAGGAAGCTGAAGACATAGGGGATACCTTTGCTTCAGCGCAGGAGAACAAACGGGAACTTGAAGGAAGCTGAAGGACGCAGGGCGGAACCATCCGTATCACCATAGGAGACAAGCGGCTTGAAGGGAGCTGAAGGACGCAGGCGGAACCTGGTATCAGCATAGGAGAACAAGCGTCTTGAAGGAAGCGAAGGACGCAGGGCGGAACCTGGTATCACATAGAAGAACGACGGGCTTGTGGCAAAACATGTAGACATCCAGTTAGGACTATGCTCGGCAGGAGCATTATGGGAAGAAGTACTTAAGAGGCCAGCGGCCATCCCCGGAGGGGGTGTGAAGGTACTGCTCCAATGAATGAATGCAAGTCTAGGTTGCAGTATAGGCTGCACAGCTGCGTATAGATACCAGAGGGAGTTGTATTGCTTTGATGAGTGAATCCAGGCTGCAGCAAACCTCAGGAAGCTGATCCAGAACGCACCGGTCTGCAAGGTAAGGCAACCAGTAAACCGTGGAGCGGATTCCTTACAGTACCCCCCCCCCCTTCACACGAACTCTCCGGCGAACATGAGCACTCATAGAGTTGGGACGGACGGGAATTGTTGCTGAACAGTCATAGGATTGGGGTTAGAGTCGTACTCCGAGACTCATATATATCCTTAGGTACCCACCCCCACCCCCGGTGAGAACTGTGCAGACAGGACCATCCATGGGCCTTGGGGACATTGAGTTGTTCCTAAAATTCTTTAGGTAAAGGGCATCCGTAAACGAGCAGTTCTTTAGTGAGTACAGTCTAAGAAAAAGAGTATTAGAAGAAACATCCTTGGTACATGGCTCGCCCCGCAAAATGACTTGGAAATCCAGTGTGTGAAGAACCAGAGGGTTCCAAGCAGAACGGACGGCAGAAGAACCCCTACAGGAAGCCAGTCTTTAATAAGGAACCTGAATGTAGGATCAGCGGCCCTGATAATTGATCGAATACACCAGGAGGACCTTTGTAACAGAAAAAGTCTTGGCTGACCACTGCATGTTGAAATTTGCGAGAAATTTTTCCTCTAGAAGGCTCCCAGGTAATGGTTATAAGGGTATAGGCTGGTGGGAGCATCTCCCGGTTTGGTATGGAAGGTGACAAGGCAAGCAGTAAACCCGCATAGGGACCAAATCTTGGATAATGTACAGAGTATTTCCAACTGAAGGAAATAACAGGGGCACCGAAAATTCCGAGGGACAAACCTGGTTTAGCACAGGAGAAGCAAACAACAGTAGAGCTCTCCAATACTGGAAATCTTCATTGGAGATAGTATTGTCAGTGAATCAGGAATAGTCCTTGGTCTTCAAATCAGTAGCTGAGAAAAGCAGAGCCAGGGTAGTGGTGGGAGGGAAGCTAACCCAGAAGCTGAAGTCTGTACCTCAGTGACAGAGCCTTGAAATCAACAAGCAGCAAGTATGAACTATGAAACTCTTAATGACAGGCACCTTAGGAGTACAAGGAGTCTTTTCCGAAACTGCAATGGCCCTAACCACAGGGTACCTAACCGTGTCAAAACAAATGATGGTGTGTTTTCTAGTGCAAATCTCTGATCACAGGCCTCCTAACTGATAGTGAGGGTGTCTGGGTTTGATTAGAAAAAAAAAATCAGATGTATTGATAAGTACTTGAAACAACTACTGAGGTTCTAGATATGCTGGACATGTGAGAAAAAATACCCTTTAAGACAGGAGCTTTAATTTCCTCCCAGAGTAACCCCATGTTGCTGGCCTATTGACACAGTACTGAGGGACTGGGTTTCAGCAAAGGCAGGACAGCTAAATAGCTCAGATTTAAAAACCCCAGGACTTGTAATATGTGCATGGTGACCTCAGACAGTACTAAGGGAGTGACCACAGATATGTTGATCCCACAAAGGATTAGCCTGGAGAGAGAAATCAGGGGGACCCCCAGACAGGATACTCATTGTAGAAAGAGCTTCACAGAATCAGAAGGAGAATCATTACCTCTCAGTCTCAAAACTAGTAAGACACAATTCAGCGAAAAGGGAAACCGTTGTGCAAGCTTTTTACTAATCTATATGAAAAGCGTCACTTTTGGAGAAAAACGTTGTGTCAGCAAACATTCCTGGAACACAATATGAACCCTAGAGGAAACATACAGACTACTGTATGCTTTTAACCCTAAGCATAAGAGAAAAACTCAGACAGTACACCGGGGTTAATCATAACTGTACTGGTCTCTGAAGTAGGTATTTGGTAGGAATATCTGGGAAACCAGAAATTACTCGCAGACTCCATAATGTGGGACTATGCGCTGAAGCAGGGATCACCGCTATTGGGCGACAGGCTGGTTCAGTGAAATACCCGGGAGAAGGAACTCTGCGACCAAGCTTAGGGAAAAAACCTGACTCCTGACTACTTTATCAGGAACAGAACTTAGCCAGAAGAACTAGCGCAGTCTCCGAGGCGAAGCTGCGAAACTTGAGCTGAAGCAGGGATTTATAGCAAAGAATATCTAGGGACTCCGTACGGTTATAGATCCCTCAATGCAACCTCTGCTGTCTGACTTGTGGACTCATTCTCTGAGGCTAAAACGAAGGCATTAACTTGGCAGCAAGAATTTACAGGGGTTAATGCACCATTGCCTGAGAGTAAAACACAGGAAATTTTTTCTTTTGTATAGGAGAGACAAGGGATCTCTCCTCTGGACTGAGGGGGCTGACCGTGGCTGGCAGAGAACAGGGAATTATCAAGGAGACTCAGAGAGCTGCCCCTCAGGGGTTAAATCAGAAATGACCTGGGAACAGAACTTAGGGATTCTTTCTCTGACGGGGAAAGTGCACAGGACCTGCCTAGCAGAGTTTAAAGCTGGAAACCCTCAAGAGCTGGATGACGATTCGGAGTTAGAAATAGGGGAACAAGGACTTATTCTCTGATACAATAACATTATGCTGGGTAGAGCACTATGTATTCTCCATGGGCACTTACAGACTGATCGGCAGGGTAACAAAACATACATTGGTGTCAGGGAACCACGATACACTCAGGGCAAGGATCCTGGTAGACCCCGGGATACGACCAGCGGCAGCTAAGCTGGCGAGGGGAGGATCCTGTTCCTTTATGCAAATGTCCAATGTCATGGAAAGATATGGAGTGTTTTTTTGGGCATCGCCACATGAAGAGGGTCCACTTTTGCTATATAAATGTCTAAAGACAGCCAGGGAGAGAGTTCCTTTTGGCGTCGTCCAATTCTAAAGGGTACACATTTTCCCAAGTTAGGGGTAACCAGGAAGCAAATACACAGCGCCAGCGATTGTTTTAGTCCCAAGTCGAGGCGGTAAACCTTCATCATGTGAATCACTACGCATTTGTTTTTGCAAAGGGTTAAACCTACAAACACAATCAGATTCCTCAAGCATGGTAATATCTCACATAGAAACTGGTATTCACACTGGGACTGGTTTACAGGCTGGACAGCTTTCAGACGAAACTTACCAACCCTCACCACAGGGCTTTTTGTGCGGCCGAGCATACCTGTCAGGGTTCTGCTCGCCACAAACCAGGGTCGGACCGCGAGGCTGAGGTGGGTTGTAAAAGCACCGACCTGAGACCGCGCAGTGTGATCCGGATTGCGCATTTCATTGTCAAACGTAGGGGATCAGGAAAGGAGAAGACAGCGTCTCGTTGTACAAGCCATGGGTCAGGACAGGAGGTATCAGGATAACCATTGTTCAGGCAAGAGTTCCAACAGGTATATCAGGAGAGCCCCTCTTCAGCGTAGGATCGCGGGTTGGCCTCTGCGCGAGCGACGACCAGGCCCATGGTACTGGTCACAGGAGATGGTAGGCAGAGATAACAATAGCACACGCTTTGCTGCACGGTGCACCAGTGCTAACAAGCCACGAGTCCTGGACTCTGGGGAATCCTCTGTCAACGACGCAGGAACCAGGACGCCTCCTCTAGATTAGGAAAGAGTAGCCCCATGACCAGAGCTGAAATCCACGGGAAACCTCCGCTACAGTGCAGGAATCAGGAGACTGAGAGGCGGCGGGTGGATCCTTTGCCTCATGCAGAAAGCAGGAAGCTGAAACATAGGGGTACCTTGCTTCAGCGCAGAGAACAACGAACTGGAGAAGCTAAGGACGCAGGGCGGAACCTCCGTATCACATAGGGAACAAGCGGCTTGAAGGGAGCTGAAGGCGCGGCGGAACCTTGTTCCAGCATAGAGAACAAGCGTCTTGAAGGAAGCTGAAGGACCGCAGGGCGGAACCTGGTATTCAGCTAGTAGCGAAACAGCGAGGACTTGTGGCAAAACAGTAGCCATCCAGTTAGGACTATGCTCGGCAGGGAGCATTTGGGAAGACTTACTTAAAGGCCAGCGGCCATCCCCGAGGGGGGTGTGAAGGTACTGCTCCAATGAATGAATGCAAGTCTTTTCAGTTAGGCCTGCACAGCTGCAGTAGATACCAGAGGGATGTATTGCTTTGATGAGTGAACCCAGCTGCAGCAAACCTCGGAGAGTACATGAACTGCCCGTTGCCAGGTAGGCTCACCATTAAACCGATAGGAAGGTAGCTATTCCTTACAGACTGAGAGGGGGAAAGATAGTGATACATGGGGGAAGGTGAGTGAGCGAGAGGGAAGTGTATAGAGTGACAGAAATGGCAGCAGAGTGCGAGGGAGTGAGAGAGGGGGGAAAGAGTGAGAGAGAGAAGGGTGGCATTAAGTGATAGCGGAGGCGGGAAAGAATGTGGGGAGGGTGTGGGGAGGGGGGAGAGCGCTAGAGAGGGAGGGGGTCAAAGGGAAAGAAGAAGGGAGAATAGTGAGAGGAGGGGGGAGAATGAGCGAGAGAGGTGGGGGAAAGAGTGAGTGAGGGGAAGAGTGAGTGAAGGGGGAAAGAGAATAAGAGGGATAGAGAAAGGGCAGGTTGAGAAGAGTGAGAGAGGGGAGGGGGAGAGTGAGAGAGAGGGGAGGTGGGCGAGAGTGAGGGGGTTAATTGAGCGAGAGGAAGATTGAGCGAGAGGGGGAAGAGTGAGAGAGAAAGGGTAGTGGGCGAGTGAGAGGGGGAAAGATAGTGATACACGGGGTAGGCGAGAGAGAAGGGGATAGAGTGACAAAAAGGCAGCAGAGTGAGGGGGAGAGGGAGTGAGAGAGGGGTGAGAGACAGAGGGGGGAGAGAAATACATTTAGGGGGAGAGGATGAGTGCGGGGTTTAGCCAAAGCACATTTATACAAATGGGCTTATATTTACCCAGGTTCTGTATGAATGTGTCTTATTTTTTCAGAACCATCATGCAAACAGCCATAACCCAAGGCTGCAGAGCCCCTGGAGGAAGAGGAGGAAACCATAACCCTCATCCTCACAGAGGTTCCTGAAGAGGAGGTATATGTGGCTGCCTCAGATGCCGCTCCAGCTGCCCCAGCCTCACCTCCTGCTGCTCGTGCTGCTGTTTGAGCTTCCCCAGCTACACCACCTGCTACCTGTGATGCTGCTCCTGAGGTTCCCACTCCTGCTTCTCTGGCTGCTGCTTTCTCCTCCTGAAAATCCTGTTGCACCCAGGTGGCATACTCAGGCACCCCTGGATGAGAGCACAATAGTTGCGTATCAGAAGGAGCTACTTAATATGCAGAGGGCCGAATTCAGAAGCATATCTGCCCAATTCATCTGAATTGAGCAGACATCATGGCGCATGTATAACCCTCCCTGCCTGGCTCCTAGGGAGTCTACATCAAATGTCTCTTAACTTGGCTTGCTTAGTGTTGATTACCTTCTCAGGGAGCTGGATTCGTGCAAGCTAGACTTTGGTAATGCAATGATGGGTGCCAGGAAATGTATGCATACAAACATCATCGTTATTAATCACCATCGGTAAAATCTCATTTACATGGTTGTAAGGGAGTGAAGAGGTTAACTCCCTTTCCAGACTGCACGGGTGTCGGATTTCATACCTGAACTGGGAGGTGTGGACAATGAACTCCTGGTTGGCAACTTCCTGCTTTTTATAGCTGCTCAAAGACAGAGAGTTAGGTTTTTCCCCAGGAGGGTAAATAGACTTCTCCCAGCCAGTAGAGAGCATAGCTGTTATGGACCCTAAGACTGAAGGCAGGCCTGTGGGGTCCAGCTGGGAATCACACCCAGGATAAAGAGAGCTCCCCAGAACCGGCGTTCCTGATTGCTGTTGGAGCTGCAATTCTGATAAGAGACTTTCTTATTGTACTTTGATTAACACACACACTCCCAGCTAGCTCAAACTCCTACACCCACCACATCATGAATATATATTTATGCCAAAATGAGTGCTACTGAGCATGGCAAATGTATACAACAAAAGACAGAGGTGCCCAATGCTGCATCAAATTGACAAAACATATATGGTAATAAGCAGTGCTCGATAAACCCGGTCACCCACTCGCCAGGTGCGAACGGAAATTGGCCGGTGGCCAGTGACTTTTCCCCTGCTCTGAAAAAAAGTCCCCTGCTCTGCAAAAAATTAAATAAAAATAAAAACAAATCCCCCTAGCTGATTGGCCAATAGGGCATGACGCGGAATGGAGCCCTTCCTTCTCTGCAGGAGTAAGTAATGGGAGTGCTGCTGCTGCTCGTGGTCCCCCATCTCCTGCCCCCGGTACCCATGGCTCCCCGGTCCCCGCACGGGGCGGGAGATGGAAGCGGGGGTGTTCCCCCCTTCTCTCCTCGGTCCCCATTTCCCCCCAGCTGCCCGCATGTGGCAGGAGATAGAAGCGGGGGTGTTCCCCCCGTCTCTCCCTGGTCCCCCCTTCTCTCCCCGGTCCCCGCTTCCCCCCAGCTGCCCGCGTGTGGCGGGAGATAGAAGCGGGGGTGTTCCCCCCTTCTCTCCCCGGTCCCCACTTCCCCTGGCTTCCCGCGTGGGCGGAGGTGTTCCCCTTTACTCCCCGCTTCCCCCTGGTCCCCGCTTCCCCCCGATCCCTGCGGCTGCCCGCTCGGGGCGGGAGATGGTAGCGGGGGTGTTCCCCCCTTACCCCCGGTCCCCGTTTCCCCCTGGCTGCTCGCGCGGGGCGGGAAATGGTAGCGGGGGTTTTCCTTCTTACACCCCGGTCCCTGCTTCCCCCCAGATGCCCGCGCGTGGTGGGAGATGGAAGTGGGGGTGTTCCCCCCTTCTCTCCCTGGTCCCTGCTTCCCCGCAGATGCCCACGCGTGGTGTGATATGGTAGCTTCTCTCCCCAGTCCCCGCTCTCTCCCCAGTCCGACAATCTATGACCCTGGTAAAGGGTCGCGGTCGCTATAAGGGTCGCACCATAGACTCTAATGGCGGAGGTAAAAGCCGCGAGTAAAAACGGCTAAGTCAGAATGAGCAGAAACCTGGAAACCATAACTCCGGTTCTGTTCAACCTAGAAGGCTGGGATTCGGTCACCATGTAGTCATAGTTCCGGCATGATTGCATGGCAAATACCGACCCTCTCTGAGCAACAGAACGGAGTCAGGGTAATTGCAAAGTTTGGGTTTCTGCCATTGACTTGCATGGCAGAAAAAAGCCTCTGTGGAAAATGTGCTTTTAAAAACTGTAATTGTGTAACTCCGGTCCGGTGGGTCGCAGCGAGCTGAAACTTGGTCACCATGGAGAGTTCCCTCCGGCATGAGGGTCTGGCAAGTTTTGACCCGCTCAGCCCAGCCGAATGGATTATTTTAATATGTGTAGATATTAAAGAATGTACTGTTTTGCAAGGCTGGTATAAAAGCCCAGGAAAGTTACTGGCTCTGCTTTATGTTAATGCTCAGGAGGGCGACCCTTTGTCTACAACAGCCCCCCTGATCAAAGGCTTGACCACTCTGATTGTGTACAATAGGGCGGAGAAACGCAGAGCCTGAGTGGGCTGTACGTGCCATAATTCACACTTACAGACAAAGGGTTTCCTGGCCAGATACATGTCTGGTAGACTTTTAGGCACCCTGTCTTTAGTGTGGGGCTAGAGAAATGAGACCCCAAGGGCCAGATGTGCGCATGGGCCAACTAACTGGGGGCATGGTCCAACAATGCTTCCCACGTTAGCTGGCAAGAAGGGATTGGGTGCAGATAATTTTCACCCAATGTCTGGCAAGCAAAGCTAGGGCATAGGACTGGAATCACATATAAACCAGTGTCAGCCCTATACCCAGGGTCTTCGTTACAACATCTGAATGATACATGATTGCCTGATGAATTGCCAATCCAGATCCTGATTGCTTCATTGCCCAACCCTAAGTGTTCACCTTCTTTAAGGAATAAACTATATTTATTATATCTAAGTCGTGTTCAATTCAACCCAGTTATTTGTGTATATTATAACCCTTCACAAGTTACCGTGACAGAGATGTAATCAAAAAGGGGTTTTGCTTAGCTTTGGTTATGTAGGGAAAGGAAAAAGGAAATGACGCGGCGGTCACAGCTCCTCCAATCAGCCTCACGCAAGTAGAAAAAATAATAAACTTTATTGAATGTGCAACATGAACAACAGCAAAAGAACACTCTGACGCGTTTCGTCTGGGGTCAGACTTTTTCAAAGAGTGAATCCCCTTCATGTGCGGCCTCTCCTATAAATACCATGACAGCTTCTGATTGGCCACAAGAGTAAAATACTCCCCTTCTCAGCTGGAAGTAAAGTGGCCAATAATGAGCATTAAATCGTAATCTGTCATAGATACCTATATAAGAGATGCCCCATACGATATACAAAATACATACCATAATTACAAAACATGTTAAAACAAAATAAAAACACGGGTTTAAAAACAAAAAGCTGATAGAACATATGTTGAAAAATTAGACTAGCAACTTAGAAAAAATGGAGGGCGGATTTAAAGGTATACACTCTAATATAATATACTATTTGTTGTTAACTATACAAATTAATTCCTGGGTGTATTATCCCAAAAGAATGATTTTGTGGACTATAAGGGACAGATATTCCTTTTATAAACAAGAGAATAGGTGTTATCAAACAATATATACCACACACAGTTTGAAACATAATACATTATTCGTTTGTTAGACAGTACTAATTCATAAGATGGTATAATAGAATTACACCTGGACACCCCTCTGAGTCTAATTTAATCTACCAGGAAGTGTTTCAACTCCCAATCCTGGTTGATACCCAATGGGTGAAGGGTGCCCATGGTGTAAATCCAATACATTTCTCGCCTATTAAGTACATTCTCTCTGTCCCCGCCTCGAATATGACAAGAAATGTGTTCTATAACTGAAAATGTGAAGTTATCAATACCACCCCTATGGCACGTAGAAAAATGTCGAGATACAGGGTGTGTTTGATCCCTTTTCTTAATCAGGCGAACATGTTCTGCAATTCTCGACTTTACAGGTCTTATAGTTCGCCCGACATATTTTTTGTCGCACCCACATGACAAGAGGTAAACTACATAACTGGAATTACAGTTCAAAAAACTAGTCATATAGTATTTATTTTTATTCTTATTGAACTGTATCACTTTGGTAGGTTTGGAATATTTGCACATAGTGCAACTTCCACAGGAAAAGAATCCTTTCGGAATGTTTCTCAAGTTTCCCACCTGGGACTTGAACAGACTGGGTGATAAGTGGGAAGCAATTGTTTTTCCCTTCCGAAACACGAAACGTGGCCCATTCTTTACAAATTCTGAAATGTCTTTATCCAAGGACAATGTTTGCCAATGTTTTCTAAAAATATCACAAATTGAACGTGATTGACGATTGTAGGTGGTAATAAACAAAGGACTTACTTCATTGTCATTGGAAAAGGACAATTGTTTAACCCTACTACGTTGTGATGTTTTTGGTTTTATAAGGGTCTTTCTATCAATGGAGTTGGCTATTTCGAAAGCAGATTTAATGTCACTGCTACTATAGCCTCTTGCCGCAAATCTTTTAGCCAATACAGCTGATTGTTCAAGGAAGTTATCCTGGTCTGAGCACAGTCTCCTTAATCTTATGAACTGTGCTTTGGGGGTGCTTTTTATGAGTGGACGGGGATGGCAACTCTGAGCGCACAGTAATGTGTTTCTAGAGTTTGGTTTGCGGAAGATATCCGTTTGTATAGTTAAATTATGGTCGATGTACAGGAGGAGGTCTAGGTAGTTGATGTGATTAATATTATTCTCATATGTGAACCGAATGTTGTATTCATTCTTGTTTATGGAATCAACAAAAGATGTGAGAGATGCTTCATCACCCTCCCATATCATTATTAAATCGTCAATAAATCTTTTAAAATAAATAATATTAGAACGAAACAAATTATTACTGTGATAAATGTGCTGTGCTTCCCAAAAACCCATAAATAAATTTGCATATAACGGTGCAAAGCTTGTGCCCATTGCAGTGCCTAAATTCTGTAAATAAAATAGTGAATCAAATAAAAAATAATTGTGTGTTAACAAAAACTTTACCGAATCAAGAAGAAATGTGCAAAGTGAGGTGGAAAGTTCAGATAAATCCAAAAAGTGACTTATGGCCAAAAGGCCGTGATCGTGATTAATAATTGAATATAAAGAAACAACATCAACTGTTACCCACCTATATTGTGACTTCCAGACCACATCCTGTAAATCGACCATAAGATCTGTTGAATCTTTGATGTATGATGGTAAACAAGATACCAATGGTTGCAAATAGTTGTCCACATACCGCGATAACCCATCTCCCAAAGATCCAATGCTCGCCACTATTGGACGACCCGGAGGGTCCAGTAGCGATTTATGGATCTTCGGGAGGTGGTGGAATACCGGAATCACGGGATGTGGACAACTCAAGTAATGAAATTCTTTTTGATTAACAACACATAAGATCTTCCCGAACTCAATCAGTTCATTGAGTTCAGTATTAAATCTCAACGTTGGATCTCCCTTCAACAATGAATAATTAGTTCTATCGCTTAATTATCTGAGTGCCTCCCGTTGATATTGTTCGGTTGATAGTACCACAAGGGCACCCCCCTTATCTGCATTTCTGAATATAATGTCATTTCTTTTTTTCAGATTGTTCAATTGTTGAACTTCCGTGTATGTCAGATTATTAGTACGTATGTTGGAGTGGGAAAAACCTTCAGACAATATTTTTAAGTCTCTTTCTACTAGTTTCTCGAATGTAGTAATGAAAGGGCCCCTGTTGTAATTGGGGCAAAAAATTGACTTTCTTTTAAGGCCTGTTGAATGAGTGCCAAAAAATGTTTGTTTAAAATTATTGAGTGGTTCTCCCTGGTGTTCCAACAACGTGTTCAAATCTGACAGAGCACATATCTCCTGAAAATTAAAGTTGGGGTTATCAACCTGTACAGAATTAGGCAAACAAGAATCAATATTATCAGATAGGGTAACATCCAAAGATGCAACATCAGGTTCCAATGTCTCAAAGCGTCCCCTTGAAGAAAAAAACTTTTTTAAGGTTAACTTCCTTGTGAATTTTTGTAGGTCTATGACCGTTTGAAATAATTGAAAGTCCTGATCTGGTGCAAACCCCAAACCCCTATTGAGTAGGGTTAACTGTTCGTGAGAAAGTTCAACTCCTGAAAGGTTAATGACATTGTTAGTAATGGACTCATCTAGGTATATTTATTTCTCTTTGTTCGTCCGCGTGCCTCCCCGTTTCCTCCTTGATCGTCGGGTTCTCTGGGGTTTCTGGACCCTGAGGCTAAAAAAGAAGAAGAAGATTTTTCTGAAGACTTAGAAGATTTGGGTTTAACAATTGGTGCTTGAATTGAGGATCTACTATCACTTCTAGGTGCTCACCTCGGCTAATTTTAGTATTACTTATTAAGTATACTAAATCATACATGAATGAAAAAAATGGCTTTAAGTCCTAGAAAAGTTTTTCTTTTTGATAATTACTGGTTTTTCATTGTTCTAATCAGCCCACGCATTACTTTTTTACTTTTTTTCTTGTTTAAAAAAAGTTTTTTTTATATGTATGAATATTTTTTAAAGCTATCAAGTTTGGTATAAAATGGAGGATATTGATACAGATACGGATCTCACTGATGTGGACACCTATGTTAATATTTGTGAAGACAATACAAAGCGCTCTAAGAAGGCGGCACATTTATTTGACGAGAGTAAGGAGGTCATATGTGAAGAACTATCTGACTTAACTCATTATTTTGTAAAATTGGAGAGACTTTTGGTACAGAATATAAGACTTTGGTGGGACATAACGTCGCTTGAGAATTATATCAGGAGCAATAGGATCCCTAGGGGCCTACGAATTAAAAAAACACCCACATTTGGATTTACAAATAAGCAATTTGAACTGGATTGGTCCAATGTATTGGATCAATGTTCAGCTAAATTGATGGATTTGATTATACAACACACAACAAAAGAGAAGGAAACATTAATGGCAGAAATCAGTTTTCTTAGGAACAATTTGAAACCGTTCGCCAAAATGGAACAGTTCATCAAAAACGATAAAACTCTTTTATCTAATATAGAATCCATCGAGGATGAAATCAGTGATAAGAAACAGTTCAAATTCGAGCGAGACCGTACAGATTATATAAAGGGTCAGGTCTATTGCTGGCAAAAGCCTCAATTTCGGGATAATGTGGGGTCCAGTACACCAAAGGGCCAAAAATCATTTAATAAAGGGTGGTCTAAAAAGACACCGAAGAAATCCATACTTAAAAATAAACCCATAGAGGCTTCTAGCTTAGACTCAGATTTATCTGACCATGAACAAAGGTCCCATTCAGTCTCATTTGAGAGCTCCTCTGATCAAATAAGAGACACACAAGGAAGATCTAGAAGTGATAGTAGATCCTCAATTCAAGCACCAATTGTTAAACCCAAATCTTCTAAGTCTTCAGAAAAATCTTCTTCTTCTTTTTTAGCCTCAGGGTCCAGAAACCCCAGAGAACCCGACGATCAAGGAGGAAACGGGGAGGCACGCGTACGAACAAAGAGAAAGAAATATACCTAGATGACTCCATTACTAACAATGTCATTAAGCTTTCAGGAGTTGAACTTTCTCACGAACAGTTAACCCTACTCAATAG
>WSYH01011511.1:0-20738 GCA_036426205.1 Ascaphus truei | reverse complement strand
ACACACACAATGATACACATATACACACACTTACTTAAGAGACATACCATCACTCCACAATGAAACACACACACCATCACACATTTCACTTGATACAAACACCACATTTGTTCATACACACACACACTGGGGATACACAAAGTACACACACACACACACACACACACCCCACCACCACACACACACACACACCTTTACAAAGCACACACATCTTTAAACCACACACACCACACACATCACACACACACACACAACACGCGCCTTTGGATACACAAACAAACACTGATACACACACCACACCTATGATATCACACACACTGTTATACACACACCACACACACACCCTGATACACACACACTGATACTACAAACACTGATACACACAAAACAATGATACACAACTGATACACACACACACTGATACACACATCTAGGTTACTTGATACCACACACACATGATACCACACACACCACAATGTACAACACAAACACTGAGACCCACACACCACGCAAAGGTTTTACAAACGCACCCCTATCTACCCCGGAGGGCCAGCCACGGGTCCCGGAGGCAGAATGGGACACACCGTGCAAGCCCCCACTGCACGCCGCCCGCGCCCATTCCCGAAACCAAGGGGACCGGAGCAACAGACAGGAGCAAAGGCACAAAAACCCTGACTTCGCCGATGCAATCCGGGCGGGCAGCAGCCAGAGGGGGGGAGATGACACCCTTTTGTCGCATTTACGCCGGCAGAGGAGCCTTAGGATAGCGTGTGAATGGAGACATCAACACACCACGTGTGCTCTTCGAAAGGAAGCCGAAGCCCCTGCCCCCAGGCACCCTGGCCATGCACCCCACCCCAATGGCACCATGGTCCTACCCTCCCCATCCCACGGCACCTTCCTTCAATTGCCATGGACATACCTGTGGTGAAGGATGATGCCGGTGTGGGCGGCCGATTAATGCCGGGATGAGGGGATTGGCCAAGGTAGGTAAAATGCCAGGGGGGTCGTGACTTTGACAATGCAGCGGCCGCATTCCTCCAATCAGCAAGACCAAGCATGTTTCTATCAGATAGCCACATACCCTGGCATTAAAAAAAATAATAATCACCAGCGGGCTACTGCAGTCTCCTCCTTCCTCGCCACTGCTGACTCGCGCCACGCCGGCGACAATAAAAAAAAACTGGGAAACACATGGATGGACAAAACAGCGGACATTTCCGTGCACACAGGAAACTGGGACAGCACTCGAAAAACAGCGGACTGTCCCGGCAAAACATGTGGTGACGTCTGGTCACCTGCCCTTCCTCCTTTTCCCCATACCATCCCATTTCCACCTTTTACCATTACCCCCTTTCTTCTTACTGGGGTCCACTCACTTCTACTCTTATCTTTTCTTTCTCTATCCCTTTAAAACCCTGAATAAGGTTGGTTACAAACAGGCTTGTTCACATAACGGAGCGTTGAGTCTTCTTCTTATGCTTCTTGGCCAGAGAAACATCATCTGCAAATAAATTAATTGTGGTTTGTTGTGGATTTGTTCTGTTCAATCTATAATGTATTGTATACAAAAATCCATATGTTAAGTATCGTTACAGAAAATGCTAGTGAAAAGAAGTCCTGTAAACAACATGTAACAATAAAACAATATATTACAAAAAGGTTGAAAAAAATAAATATATGCAGTTAATGACACAGCACTTTAATGTATCTGGTATGCCACTATTACATGTGGAAGAAAAAGTCCGTGATTGTAGTTAACCAGGAATCGGTAGTAAAGACAAAAGAGTCTTATGAAGTTATAAAAATTCCCATATATGAAAAAATCAAAAAATAAAATGATTACTTTAGCAAACATGATGTTCCATTTTTTTACCAGAGGTATAGTTTTGTGATATAATATACGTATATATATATATAGTATATAGCATATAATGGAAAATATTACTGTGTGCTACTATTTTCAGTCTTAAGAGGTCGTGAACCATGCTCCTTCACATCCATTATCGCCAGCTATACAGTGTTCCACGTGCAACAAGAGCTTCTGGGAAAGACCATGGACAAAAGAAAACACAGGGCCACCTTGTCCTTCAAAATCATGTTGACAGGGACCCCTAGAATCTTATGCTTGCTGGCATGCACAAAGCGGTTGCAGACACAGCCTGAGGTTAAGATGCATAGAGCCAGATTGTTAAACCTACCAAAGACACGATGATTCGGACCTTTGGGTCTCACAGGGTGTTGAGGACTGGTTATAATGAGCCTCCTTTGCAATGTGAAGATAAGAATCTTATAAGATCCAACGGATACCAGTTGCAACACGACACATAGGGACAGCACGCAGTGGTAACAAGTAAATCATAAATGGTATCATAGATTTGATAGAAGACACAAAAACATGTATAATATATTAGTATACCAACATACAAAACCTACAGTGCAAGCTCTTACTTACAAAAAAACGTATATGTTTGTAACCTTTTAATTGTTTTTTTATTTTAATACAAATATTCTTAATTCATAAATACAACTCACTCTAAATCTCTTTTGTGAACAGTTGTATTGCTGACAGCAGGGAGGAAAAAATTAAGGACATAGGCTCTATGGCACCAAAGCGCCGAAAAGTTTTTTTTTCGCCACAAAAAAGCTTGGGATCAGAAAGAAAGCGACCGATAAGTGGCCAAAAACGGCTTTTTTATTTTTTTTCCGCCGATAAAAATTATCGGGGCACCGGCTGCGATTAAGCCACTTTTCGGGCAACCTTTCGTCAATTTTTAAATCGTCTGTATTCTAGTCGTTCCCAGATCATGTTTCGGTTGCTTATCGGTGCTGATCGGACTTCGAAAAGCCATTTTTTTTGGGCAATTTCATCCCGCCACACTCAAAGTGGCGTTGATGGTAGGGGAAGAAGCATCGGCCAAGGGGTGACACTTTATGAAAAATCGCCTTTTTCCTGGTCTCTGATTGATGCCGGGGTCTCCGGAGCTTGGATAACCAGCCACCGGAGGCCCACCGGCTATGGCCTATTTCCGAGGCAGGAAAAATGAAGTGAAGCCTCTTCATTACCTTGACGGCTAACCGTAAGCAATGAAGGATCTTAAACCGCCGGCACAGGTTTATGATGTGGTAGCGGGGGTGGTGTGGCCGGGGGTATTTGGCCCTTGTTGTTTGTTTAGGGCTGGCGGTGGGGTGATGGGTTGGCAGTGTAACCTCTCACGGACCGTAGCGGTAATACCGCTACGGTCATTGAAGGGGGTTAGCCTTCCCGACTACCCACCCACGAAGCCCTAAAACCAAAACCACTGTTGGGTCTAATGTACCCTCTTCTCACCCGACTCCACCGGCTACCCACAAATAAAAAAATAGACAACACACAACAGCCCCACACAAATAAATTATAGAATATATAAATAAATAAATATAAATATAGAAAAAACGAGGAGAAGATGGTAGAGACCCCAAGAGAGAGCCTTACAAGGTGTAGCCAAAATGTTTATTCAGAAACCTAGTAAGGTGTGTGAGTAATGAATTAATTAAACAGAAACTTTAATTGCGTTTACAGTCACTATTACATCATTAAATGGGGAATCCTAATAGGCTCAAGTGTAATATACTAATGATTAGCCAGTGTAAGCATGTGAATAATATTAAAAAGAGCAAAGCACGCCAACATAAATAGTCTGTCTGTAAAACCCAGAGTTGGATTGGACCGCCACGAGAACACTAGTGGTTGTGTAGAGTAGATCCACAGTTAGATGTTAGGTCAAATCAGGTACACGTTGAAGTGTCTAGTTTGTCACTATGTCATGCATAAATCACGAGTTGATATCAACGGCTGACTGTTAGCAGTATACAGGTATTAGCCATGGTTACTTTGTACTAGGTTAGGGTTACTTGTACCTTAATCACGTTATAAACAGCACACAGAGCTCAGTTTGATCCTGTGTAAAATCATGCCAAAGCCGTGCCGTGGTGGTGGATCTTAAGTACAAAAGCCACTGATGTTAGTTTAGTGGTGGGTAGAGTATTGTACCTACAACAAGTTAGTGGTCACGTATTGTACTATATTCGCTTGCACAGCCAACAGAGTCAGTGATATATGTGTAAACAATGCCAAAAAGCCGTGCCTGTTTATGGTTGGCTTATTACATGTAAAGTAGAAGCCTACCGGGTGAGGGCGGTTAGGATGGTAGTGTTGTTTCACAACACTACAGTAGCAGTAGACAGGTATAGCTGGTTACTTGTACAGGTTAGGTTGGTATTGTACATATATCAGAATAACACCAGCACACAGAGGTCAGGTTATTGTTGTAATAATTGTGTAATGCCCAATAGCCATGCCTGGTGGGGGTGGATCTTCGTTTACAAAAACCATGATGGAGATTAGGTGAAGTCATTGATATTGGTCCACAAGTTTTAGTGTGTATGTGTGCATATATCGGTACATCCAGCCCACAGAGTCTTAGTATATCTGTGTAAACAATGCCTAAAGCCGTGCCTGTTCAGTGGTGGTCTCATATGATATACAGACCATACTTGCGTGTTAGTGACGGTGCGGTGAAGTGGTGTACAACACATATCATCACTCATATTATGTTACCGGTGTATTAAGGTCTAATCAAACAGTGATCACAAGCTAGTGCCTGTTACAACAGGATTGTGGAGATTTGCGAAATTTCATACACATCACACATAGGTCAGGTAATATCTATTGATGAATCTGATTAATCTGTTAAGATTAATCAAAACAGTGCACAAGTCGTGCCTGTGTTGAACATGGAGGGGAATAACGTCCATGCTTTGCTACATAATTCACACAGAAGGTACCCCTATGTGGGGGCTGAGGCAGCCTTTGGCTTTAGCATCTGCGGGTTAGCTCTCGTATCAGCCTCGGTGCGTTCTGTGTGATAGCTCTAAGTTAAGTTTGATACCATCGGTAGCACAGCCAGGCGCTGAAGTACTTGCGGAGCTGTATAGGGCGCTCCGACCGCCAGCTGCAATCCTCAGCCCCTTTGACGCGATTTATGAGTCATCAATTTTACTTGCCGAACTGTACGTGCCGTATCGTTTCACTCGTACTGCTTCTCAAAGGCTGGGCACTTGGTGAGAAAGCAAGTAACGATCTGGAACGATTACGGCCACAGTACGTCGGCAGGTTACTAGAGAGTCCTGGATGCTGCACAAGGCGCCCTGTTTTAGATTAATCTGATTGAGAGTCAATATAATATCTCTTGATAATGTGTGTGATGTGTATGAATTTCGCGACAATCTACCCACTAATCATGTTCAGGCACCTACTTGTGCACTGTTTGAGAAATACTGACACTCGGATATGTTGTGTATGTGTGTGTCACAACACATCACACAGACCGCACATAACACATAGTGGTGCTATAATATAGAGAACCACCATGAACAGGGCACGAGCTTTTGGCATGTTACACAAGAAATGCCAGCCTATGTCGGGCGTGTGGTTTAGCCTAATTGGCACATATACCATAAACTTGTGTGTACAATATCCACGCACCATATAAAATCAGTGGTTTTGTACATAGAGATCCACCACCAACAGAGGATGGCTTTTAGGCACTTATATTAACAGATGAAACTGACTATGGGTGCTGTTTGTTTTATTGATATATACGGTACATACCGTAGTATCAACCTGTACAAGTTAACCATGCTTTAGACATGGATTACTGCTATCATGTATGTTTGTCGTACAACTATCTCATAGCACCGCACTAAACCAGGTGGCTTTATACTTACAGAGGTACCCACCATTATATACAGGCACGATTTTTGCAGTCTTGTTTACACAGTTAACTGGACTCTGTGGGCTGTTGGATGGCGATAAGGACCCAATACTTTTGTGCCACGAACTTTGTGTGTACATACTCACCACCTACTGTCAACATCAAGGGACTTTTACATAGAGATCCACCACCAACAGGCACGGGAGTTTGGCATTTATTTACCCATGATGAACTGACCTCGTGTTGGCTGTTTAATTTTTGATGATGATCGGTACATACCACTAACCTGACAGTAACCAGCTTATACCTGTATACTGACTACAGTCAGCGTTGATATCGGACATGCCCTGATTATGCACATATGAACATTAGTACAAATTAGAACTACTCGTCCCTGTTTTGACATCATAACCATTCTGTTCTTGGATATACTTACACCACATCATTTAGTGTTATCGGTGCGGCATATTCCCACGATCTGCTGGGTACAGTATAGAGTTTGTGGTTGCTTTGCTCATTCTTAATATTAAGTTCATGTGTTCACTGGCTACTCATTAGGTAATTACTTGACACTTAGTCGTTCCCATATTATTTTTATATTTAGAGTTAAGACTCTCTTATATTAAGTTTTGGTTTTAATTAATTCATACTACCTTACACCCTTATAGGGTTCTCGAGACCATTTTTGATACACATGGTCGAGTGACCTGCCTTGGGTGGGTTCTACCTATGCTCTTTTGTTTCTAATTTCGACATTACCCTTTTGATAGTTATGCACTACCCCAATAGCCACATCCCAGCAAGTTCAAGTAGCAGATGGGTATTCTTCCACCTCCACTTCCCTTTGCCCTTCTTGTAATGTTTATAAAATAAATATGATATATATATAGACTATATATATATGATATATAATAGATAACTAGTAATATATAGTCAGATTATATATAATTATTTACGTTACCCGCAACAACCCGCCTAACCCAACCATATAACATATATATGTCAACATCAATGATATCATAGGCCGGCGGGGCCCTCGGGTGTTATCCCAGGCCTGGCAGTAGTACCAATATGTCTGCCCTGGCCCCCCTCCCACCCATTCATGTCAAATACACTACATCCTTAATAATAAAGAAAATATCCCCCCCCCTCCCCCTAAACCATAACAGTATAGAAATTGGGTCACAATTGTTACTATTATCCACAAAATGGGATCAATAGTGAAGTGCCCATTTTTAATACATAATAGATACCAATCATACATTAAATAACATATTGCACTCACCCTAGTGCAGGTTGCTACCACGATTGAAGGCCATCCTCATCTTCATCACCGTCCACATGCCCCTCCGCTGCTGCCAAAAAACCCAGAAACAATAATAAAAACATCCGGGGTTAGGGGATTAAACAATAATCGATCCCCTAACATTCCCTTATTACACCATAGCTTTGGGTTATTAACTGCTACAGTCATTAATGGGGGTAAAACCTCACCGCTCACCCACCCACTCGGTGGTGTCCTATCATACCCTCCCCCACTACCGCACTCCCACTGGACCAACCTGACCCTACACCCTAACCACCCACCTAGGGAGGCCATATACACATACCCTTGGGGCCAAATTACCCCCATCTGTCACCAACCCTAGTAGCCCACATATTAAAAATCAATACAACAGCTCCAAAATAAACATCATTCTATATTTATTTAAATTAATCACATATACCCCAACCCTGTGTTGCCCCCCCTAAAACACACAATGTTTTTCTTAACCATAGAGGGTTCATCACCCCAGCCACCTAATTCCGGTCCCCCAGCGGGTGCGACGGGCGACTCTGACAGGACGTACGGAGGTACCAGAAACATGTTTTTATCACAGGTCTGGAGGCCTTTTGTTGGTGGGCTACCCGCCAAGCAAAACCTGGCCCCCAAGGTGGATCCTCCGCGGGTCACGTGGGCATAATTGGGTCCCCACGGTAGGCCCGCAGATTGTCTGGGAGCCCGGCGGGTCCTGACACCAAGGTTGTCTGAGGGGCCTCGGGTGAGTTCGCACGGGGTTCGTGAAACTCACGGTGCTCGACTACGGGTACGCTGTGGGCCCCCCCGGGATGTCGGGCTACCCCAACGGTTCTTCCCCGCACAATACGGGTCCAGCGGGACCCCACGGATGTAGAGTGGCCACCGGTTCCTTTCACCGCAGGCTGTCACCGTTGGAACCGCAGACCCTGAGTACCCATGAGATACCCCGGAGGGATACAGCAGGTGTGTTCCAGAACGGTCTCACTGGCACATGTACCAAATGGGACCAACAACCCTGAATGTGAAAAATATAATAAACCTGTGACTCTATACATTCAAAATACATCCCACCCACCAAATATACTAAGTTCAAAATGTGCAAAATAACTATTATCCAGATAGGGATAATAGATTTTTGGCCCATTATAACACACATTGAACTAGCAATTAAAATACAATAAAGTAAAAATGACCTCATCAATGAGGAAGCCACCCGTCGCAGCAACATCCTGTCTTTTGTTTGTTGCTCAATAATACATAAGCCATACATAGCCAATACATTGCAATTACATTTCAACGTTTGTTTCAATTAACCCTTTAAAACACCTTATCGGATAATAACCGCACAAAGGAATAATTAAGGGTAGCACAACTGGCCGATTACCCACCTGTCACCATTCATATTGTAGCAGTGTTCTCATATGCAATAATTCCATCTATTATTCAATTATATAATATATATATTGACTAATATATATAATATATTATATTTAATATATAATATTATGATATATATTTTATACTATACTCTATATAGTATGATCATATGACTGATGCTCATTCGCTTGGCAGGTCTGCAAAACCTATCGCCTTTCCCTCATTTAACCTAAGCATAACAGCACAATTCAACCCCCTGCAGCAAGGGGTGATTATGGCGAAATAAATGCAATATGACACACGACAGTGTTACTTTTGCCTCAAACCATTTTTAACATGGTTCCCTATAGGCTTAAGCTGCTGGCATGGTCACAGCTTTGAGCCACTAGCCAGGTGAGTTAGGTGCATACCCAGCAAGAAACCACCCACAGACAAGCTGTTTTCGACCTCTGGATGGGGTCTCATCGTTGTTGGGGTTGATTTTTAAACTGGGTTTGCATGAGAGGCTTCTATACCATTAATCCTGAGTTAAAGTTTATGTGTGAGTAAAAAAAGTGCACAAAACCCCACAGGAAAGAAAATATGCAAATACAACTGTATGCTCATCTGCATGTCTTGGCAGGTCTGGCAACCCCGCCTTCCCCATTATCACCCTTACAGCACTTCCACTCGCAAGTGACCTGGGATTTGGAAATGACATGCAAATGAGCACCAGTGTCACTTTTTTGCCTCAAAAACCATTTTTAACATTGTTATTCTATTGAGGTTAAGCTTGCATGGTCACAGCTTTGAGCCAGAGGTTAAGTGCATACCGAAAACCACCCACAGACGCTGTTCGACCTGAACTTGTGGTCTCATCAGTGTGGGGTGATTTGAACTGGGTATGTCATGAGAGGCTATGGGATAGGCTATACCATAATACTGATGTTAGGGTGGTTTTGTCACTTTTACTCACCATAACATTAACTCAGATTATGTGATATAGCCTTTATCCCATAGCTCTCATGCAGCTTTGGTTATATCATGGTTATATATACAATGGTAGATTACACCAGATCAGAACGGCTAGAACGGGGTCGCGCTAATTAAAAAAAGGGCCGCGCGCGCCCGATCGGGAGGAAGGGAGGGAGTAGGAGGGAAGGAAGGAAGGAAAGGTGGCTGGTAGCCCTAAATGTCCCCCCAGCAGAGCCCTCCAAGTCCAGGAAAACATACAGACCGGCGCCTTAAGTCCAAAATGGGAGATATAAAGTTCAATTGATGATTGGAATGATCAATGAATGTAGAATCTGGTCAAGTGGACAGCTGGTTTCCTCGAGTATCAGAGGTGTTAGGACATGCAGGGGAGACAAGAAGAATGATCATAGTGCAAACGTATGATGAAAATAACATATAACACATACACGTAAACAAACAGACACACACAACACGAACAACAATAACCAATAGGCGACCTAATAATAACGATTAGTTAGATCACAATTAAAATAGCAGATGAATGGTGACGAGCAGGTCAGGGATCGTGTGTAAAAAACTGGAATCCTACTTACAGCAGGTCCCTATAGGATATGCGAGGTGAGGATAGTCTGAGGTGTCCGACAACGATGTTGGTGGTCGCGTGCCAAGTGCAAGTGCTGCAGGGGGCCTTGGCTGTGGCTATAAAAGATGGCGCATTTCCTTCTGCTCTCGTGGCGTCCTTCGTTTGCTCCCGGGAAGTACGTCACAGCGGGCCGGGACGGGACACCAGGTAAACATGCCGATACAACTCCTGAACACTGCGGGCGGGACGGGACACCAAATTAACACTTGCCGATATCAACTCCTGAACATCTGCGCTACAGGGATGTTTGAATAGTATGTCCTCTACCAGTGCTGCTAATAAATGATTTCTCAATGGCCAACGCTTTCGTGCGCTATGCGCACTTCTCAGGGGATAAATGAGCACAGCTGCATGATGACTTTAAATACAGACAGAGCGCTCCTCATTGGTTAAAAGAAGTCGTCACTCCAATTCATTCAAGAAAGCTGTGATTGGATTATATGCCTGTTCAATCATGTCCTGTGTATAAGTCAGCCTAAACATACAACTAGACAACTGTAAAGAAATAACAAAACATATACACCATAAAAACACTTAAAATTATATTGATCATGCCTATTACAGCGTTATTTAATCAGAATCTAACCAATATTTATATACACTTAGTGACATTTATAATGCATATTTTCATGTGATGTGAACTCATTTGTGCACGCATTGGCTTTTAAGATGCAGCAGTATATTGCGTGGAGAACCCATTATTTAAGAGTATATGTTGTAAAAATTAGAACTATATTATATTAAAAAATATAAAAAAACTAGTAACATGTATATTACAATTTATAAAATAACTAATTTTTTTAATTCAACATTTCTTATATAAAAATGTATATTAAAATGATTTTAAAAATAATCATCTTAAATTCACTTTAAAAGACGCCTAGATGCGAAATCAATGTTGAGACGTTTAGGTGATAGTTTGTATTTAATTCGCAGGATCCAGTAGGATTTTCAAATTTTAAGTTATATTTAATAAATTGTAATATACATGTATATTTTTTTATATTTTTATATAATATATTTCTATTTTTAACATACTCTTATAATAATGGGTTCTCCAGCAATATTAGCTGCTGCAATCTTAAAAGCCAATAGCGTGCAAATGAGTTCACATCACTATGAAAATATGCATTATAAATGTCACTAAGTGTATATAATATTGGTTAGATTCTGATTAATAAGCTGTAATAGGCATGATCAGTAATAATTTTAAGTGTTTTTATGGTGTATATGTTTGTTATTTTTTACATGTTGTCTAGTTGTATGTTTAGGCTGACTTATACACAGGACATGATTGACAGGCAGTATATCCAATCACAGCTTGTCTGAATGAATTGTGAGGGACGCTTCTTTTAACCAATGAGGAGCGCTCTGTCTGTATTTAAAGTCATCATGGACTGTGCTCATTTATCCCCTGAAGAAGTGCGCATGCGCACGAAACGCGTTGGGCCATTGAGAAATCATTTATTAGCAGCACTGGTAGAGGAGCAGACTATTCAAACAGTCCCTGTAGCCGCAGTGTTCAGGAGTTGATATCGGCAAGTGTTATTTGGTGTCCCGTCCCGCCCGCAGTGTTCAGGAGTTGGTATCGGCAAGTGTTACCTGGTGTCCCGTCCCGCCCGCTGTGACGTACTTCCGGGAGCAAACGAAGGACGCCACGAGGAGCAGAAGGAAACGGCGCCATCTTTGGTAGCCAGCCAAGGCAGCCCCTGCAGGCACTTGCACGTGGCACGCGACCACCAACATCGTTGTCGGACACTCAGACTATCCTCACCTGCGCATATCCTAGGGACCTGCTGTAAGTAGGATTCCAGTTTTTACACACTGGATCCCTGACCTGCTCGTCACCAGTCATCTGCTATTTTATTGTGATCATTAAACTATCGTTATTATTAGTCAGCCTATTGTTTAGTGTTGTTCAGTGTTGTGTGTGTCTGTTTGTTTAAGTGTATGTGTTATATGTTATTTTCATACAGTGTTGCACTATGATCATATCTTCTTGTCTCCCCTGCATGTCCTAGCACCTCTGATACCGAGGAACCAGCTGTCCACTTGACCAGATCTACATTCATTGATCATTCCAATCATCAATTGAACTTTATATCTCCCATTTGGACTTTAAGGCGCCGGTCTGTATTGTTTTCCTGGACTTGGAGGGCTGCTGCTGGGGGACGTTTAGGGCTACCAGCCACCTCTTCCTTCCTTCCTTCCCTCCTTACTCCCTCCCTTCCTCCCGATCGGGCGCGCGGCGGCCATTTTTTAAAAAATTAGCGCGACCCCGGTTCTAGCGCGTTCGGATCGGGTGTTATATATACCATGGTATATATACCATATATACCATGCATGAGAGGCTATGGGATAGGCTATACCATAATACTGAGTTAAGTTATGGTGAGTAAAAAAGTGACAAAAACCCGTATCAGTATTATGGTATAGCCTATCCCATAGCCTCTCATGCATACCCAGTTAAAATCAACCCCACACTGATGAGACCCGCTGATACCGTCAAGGTGTCGAGGAACAGCTGTCCTGTGCTGGGTGTTTCTCTGGGTATGCACCTTACCTCTGGCTGTGCAAACTGTGACCCTGCAAGCTAACCTCAAATAGAATAACAATGTTAAAATGGTTTTTGAGGGCAAAAAAGTGACACTGGTGCTCATTTGCATGTCATTTCCTACCCCAGGTCAACTTGCTGCAGTGAAGTGCTGTGAGCTGGGGTGATATGGGACAAGGGCCGTGGTTTCGACCTGCCTGAAGTGACATGCCAGATGAGCATACAGTTTGTATTTTGCATATTTTGCTTTCCTGTGGGGTTTTGTGTCACTTTTTTTTACTCATCACATAACTTAAACTCGGTATTATGGTAGAAAGACCTCTCATGCAAACCCATTAAAAATCAAACCCCACACTGATGATACCCACTCACAGGAGTCGAAACAAGCTTGTCCTGTGGGTGGCTTTTCTTGCTGGGGTATGCAACCTAATCACTCTGTGCTAGTGCTCAAACTGTGAACCATGCCAGCAGCTTAAGACCTATAGGGACCATAGTTAAAAATGGTTTGAGGCAAAGGTAGACACTGTAGTGTCTTCATATTGCATGTTATTGTCGCAGTAATCACCCTTGCTCAGTGGGGTGAGACATTAGTCTGTATGCTTAGAGGTGATAAATGGGGAAAGGCGGGTTGCAGACCTGCCTAAGCCAGATGGCATAATGTATAATATATAGTTATTATATATATATATATACTTATGTATATTATATATAATATATATATTATATTATATATCAGATATGATATATATATAGTATTGTAAATATATTTTGCAGAATGAGAAGCCACTAAGCAATATGATGGTGAAGGTGGGTAAATCTGGCCAGTGTGCTACCCTTAATTTAACCTTTTGCGGTTATGTATCCGATAAGGTGTTTTAAATGGGTTAATTGATAAACGTCTGCAAATGTAATTGCAATGTATTGGCTATGTAATGGCTTTATGTTAGTTATTGAGCAAAAACAAAAGACAGGATGGTTGCTGGCGACGGGGGCTTCCTCTATTGATGAGGTCAGTTGTTACTTTATTTGATTTTAATTGCTAGTTAATATGTGTGTTAATAATGGGCAAAAATCTATTATCCCTATCTGGATTAATAGTTATTTTGCACATTTTGACTGTAGTATATTTGTGGGTGGTGATTATATGATTGAATGTCATAAGGTCAAGGTTTATTTATTTTTACCATTCAGGGTTGTGTCCCTTTGGTAATGTGCCAAAGTGAGACCGCTCTGGAACACACACTCGTGTATGCCTTGGGGTATCTCCATGGGTACATCAGGGTCTGCGGTTCCACGGTGACAGCCTCGGGACAGAACCGGTGGCCCTATCACATCCGTGGGGGCACCGCCGGACCCGTATTGTGCGGTAGGAAAGAACCCGGTGGGGTAAGCCCACAACCGTGGGGGGCACCAAGCGGACCCGTAGTGAGCACCGTGATTTCAAGAACCCCGTGAGAACCACCCGAGGCCCCTCAACACCTGTGGTGTCGACAACCCGGGCTCCCAGACAACTCTGCGGTGCCTACCGTAGGGGACCCAATTATGGCCCCACGTTGACCCGCGGAGGACCACGCTTGGTGGGCCTAGGTGCTTGGCGTGGACCCACCAACCAAGAAAAGAGCCTCCAGACGCTGTAGCAAATAACATGTTTCGGGTACCTCCGTAGTCTGTCAGTAGTCCCCGTCCCCGCGTGGGGACGACTTCCGCGATGGCTGGAGGTGGAATGAACCCTCTATGGATTAAGAGAAAATCATTGTGTGTTTAGTTGGGGGGCAATCAAGGGTTGTGGGTATATGTATTATTAAATAAATAGAATGACTGTTTATATTTGAGAGCTTGTGTATTGTTTTATAATGTGGGCTACTAGGGGTGGTGTAGCAGATGGGGTAATGGCCCCCAAGGTATGTGAATGTAGCCTCCTGTGGGGGTATGGTGAGGGTGGTTAGGACTCCACGGGGTGGTGGGTTAAGTGCGTGGGAGGGTATGTAGGACACCCCGATGGGTGGGTGAGCGGTGAAGTGTTTACCCCATTAATGACTGTGCAGTTATAACCAAATGCTAATGGTGTAATTAAGGGTAGTTGGGGATCGATTAATTGTTTGAATCCCCTAACCCCGGATGTTTTATTATTGTTTCTGGGTTTTTTGGCAGCAGCGAGGGGCATGTGGACGGTGATGAAGATTGAGGATAGGCCTTCAATCGTGGTAGACAACTCGCACTAGGGTGAGTGCAATATTGTATTTAATGTATTGATTGTAATCTATTATGTATTAAAAATGGGCACTTCCACTATTTATCATTTTGTGAGTAATAGTAAATTGTGACCCATTGTCCTATCGATGTGTTATGGATGGGATGGGGGAGGGGATATTGTCTTTTATAAAGTATGTAGATGTGTTTTGACAATAATGGTGGGGAGGGACGAGGGGGCCACATGATTGGTCACTGCCAAGGCACTGGGATAACACCCCGAGGGCCCGCCGGCCTATCGTCATCATTTGATGTTGGCATAAATATGTGTATTTAGTGGGTTAAGGCGGTTGTTGGGGTAAATTTATATAGATTGGATATATATATCTCTAGTTGATTAATTATATATTCATATATATATAGATCATATTATATATATATATTTATATTTAAACATACAAGGAAGGCAAAGGGGAAGTGGAGGGGAGAATACCCATCTGCTACTTTGAACTTGCGGGTGTGGCTATTAGGTAGTGGCTAACTACAAAAGGTGGTAATGTCGAAATACGAAAACAACAAGAAGGCTAAACCCACCCCAGGAGGTCACTCTACAAATGCTGTTCCAAAAGTAGTCGAAACCTAGTAAGGGTGTAAGGAGTATGAATTAATTAAAACCATAAACTTTTAATAGAGCTCTTAACTCTAAATATAAAATAATATGTGGGAAACCACTATAGGTCCAATAATTACCTAATGATTAGCCAGTGTAACCAGATGAATTAATATTAAAATGAGCAAGCATACCACAAACTCTGTATCTGTATCGCAGCTCCAGAACGTACGGGGATTGGTCCGCAACGATAACACTATGATTTGTAAGAATACAATATCCAGACAGGGAATGGATTATGTCAAACCAGGTGACGGTAAGTTCTAATTGTACTAAATGTCATATGGCATAATCAGCATGTCGATATCAACGCTTGACTGTAGCAGTTATCAGTATAAGCTGGTTACTTGTACAGGTAGTGGTATGGTAACCTAGATATCACTAAATAAAAAGCACACGAGCAGTCATTATCATGCGTATAAATAAAGCCAAACATCCTCTGCCTGTTGGTGGGGATCTCTATCGTACAAAGCCCTTGATGTTAAGTACTGGTGAGTGAGTATGTACAACAACAAGTTACGTAGCACAAAAGTATGGGTACCTATATCGCAGTCACAGACAGCCCACAAGTCCGTCTACTCGTGTAAACAGCATGCAAAAAGCGTGCCTGGTATATATGGTGGGTCCTCTGTAATATAAGCCACCTGGTGTTTAGTCGCGGTGCATGAGATAAGTTGTACAACACGGCATACACTGTAGTCAGTAATCAACAATGTATAGCTGAGTTACTTGTACAGGTTGAATAACGTACGGTATGTACCGTATATATCAAGTTAAGAACAAAACAGCACCCCAGAGTCAGTGTTATCTGTGTAATTAATGCCTAAAAGCGCCATCTCCTGCTTGGTCGGTGTGGATCTCTATGATACAAACCACTGAATTTTATAATGGGTATGGCGTGAAATCATTGTACACACAAGATATTATGGTATTGTGCCTAATTAGGCTAAACCACATCGCCCCGACATAGGCTGGGCATTTCTGTGTAACAATGCCAAAAGCTCGTGTCCTGTTCATGGTGGTTCTCTATATGTATAGCAAGCCACGTATGTGTTAAGTGCGGTCGTGTGAGTGTTGCTACACACACATACACATACATATGCAGCCTGTCAGTATTTCATCCAAAACAGTCACAAGTAGTGCCTGCTAACATGATTAGGTGGGTAGATATGTCGCGAATTACAATAACATTCTACACACATATCATAGAGGACATTTCATATTGACTGCTCAATCATTATTAATCTAAAACAGGGCGTCCTTGTGCAGCATGCCAGGAACTCTCTAGTAACCCTGCCGCGATACTGTGTGCACGTACGTTTCCAGACTCGTACTTGCTTTCTCATCTCAAAGTGGCCCAGCCTTTGAGAAGCAGTACGAGTGAAACATACGGCACGTTACGTTCGCACAGGTTTTGATGACTTCATTCCGCGTCAAAGGGGCGAGGATATGCAGCTAGGCGGGTCGGAGCGCCCTATACAGCTCCTGCACCCAGTACTTCAGCTGCCTGGCTGTGCTACCGATGGTACACTCTAACGTGTAGAGCTATCAACAATAGCGCACCGAGGCTTGATACGAGAGGCTCCCGTCATGCTGCCAAAGGCGCCTCAGTGCACCCCCACATAGGGTCCTGTCTGTGTGAAATTATTAGCAAAGCATGGGACGTATTCCACCTCCATGTTCAACACAGCGCACGACTTGGCACTGTTTGTTTTTTAACAGAATAATATGATTCAGTCAATATATTCTCTGACCTTATGTTGTGGAGTGTATGAAACTTTCGCAATCTAAAACCAACAATCCGTTGTTAACAGGCACTAAGACTTGTGCACTGTTTATTAGATTAATACATGACATACGATATGGTGTGTATGTGTGTGTACACACTTCCCCGCACCGTCACGAACACGCAAGGATGGGTCTGTAATATCATTGAGAACCACTGAACAGGCAACGGCTTTGGCATTGGTTTACAACAGATATACAAGACGGTCTTGTGGGCTTGTACCGATATATAGCCACATACACACTAACTTGTCGTGATACCAGATACAGCACTTCAACCTAATCTCCATACATGGTTTTTAGTGAAATCGAAGTATCCACCCCCCACCAGCATGGCTATTTTGCTGGCATTTTATTACAACAGATAGACCTGACCTCTTGTGCTGAGTGTTATTCTGATTATAGGGTACAATAACCAACGCTAACTGTACAGGTAACCAGGCTTATAACACTGGTCTACTGCTACTGTATGTGTGGTGGTAAAATCAACATCTACCATTCCTACAGCCGGCCCTCTCCCCCGGAGGTTACTTATACTGTAAAGAGACCACCATAAACAGGACACGGCTTTTTTGGCATTAGTTTCCAGCATTATCACTGACTCTTTTGGGCTTGTGCACAAGCGATATAGTACACATACTGTGAACCCATAACTTTTGTAGTACAATACTCACTCACCCTAAAAACTAACCATCAAGTGGGCTTTTGTACTTAAGATCCACCACCACGGCACGGCTGTTGGCATTATTTTACACAGATAAACTGAGCTCTGAATGTTGCTGTTTATTAAACGTGATTATAGGTACAAGTAACCCTAACCTAGTACAAAGTAGAACCAGGGCTATCCTGTATACTGCTAACAGTCAGCCGTTGATATCAACTCTCTGATTTATGCATTGACATAGTGACAACTAGACACTTCCGTCATACCCATGATTTGACCTAACATCCTGTGGATCTTACGTCTAACAACCACTAGTGTGTATCTGGGGTCCTATATCGCATACTCTGGTTTTACATGTACAGCATTTATGTTGGCGTGCTTTTGCTCCTTTTTGAATAATTATATTACGACATCTGTAGCACTGGCTATCATTATAGTATTACACATTGAGCATAGATGATTCCCCATACATGATGTGAATATGTAGACCATCGTAAACTCAATTAAAGTTTTCTGTTGTAATTAATTCATTCTCACACACCTTACTAGGTTTCTGATACATTTTGGCTACCCTTGTAGAGTGCTCTCTCTTGGGCTCTACCATCTTCTCCTCGTTTTTTCTATTATTTATATTATATTTTATTTATATATTCTACAATTTATTTGTGGGGGCTGTTTTGTGTGTTGTCGTTTGTTTTTATTGTGGGTAGCCGGGGAGTCGGAGAAGAAGGGTGCACCATTAGCCCAACAGGGGGTTTTGGTTTTAGAGGGCTCTCTGTGGGTGGGTAGTCGGGAAGGGCTTAACCCCTTCATGAACCGTAGCGGTATTACACGCTACGGTCCGTGAAGAGGTTAACTTGCCAAACCTCCGCACCCCACCGCCAGCCCTAAACATATACCAAGGGGCCAAATACCCCCAGGCCACCCACCACCCGCTAACCAGACCACACTAAAAAACCTGTGCCCGGCTGTTTAACTCCCTTCATTGCCTTAGCGTTACCGCAAGGTAATTGAGTGAGGCTCTCACATTCATTTTTCCTGCCTCGGATGCCATGCCGGGGGCCTCCGCTGCTGTTATGCCAAGCTGCTCCGGAGACACCCCGGCATCAATCAGAGACCAGGAAAAAGGCGATTTTTCATCTAAAAGTGTCACCACCCTTGGCCGATGCTTCTCCCTACCAAAGCGCCACTTTGAGGTGGGCGGGAATGAATTGCCCCAAAAAAAATGGCTTTTCGAGAGTGCCGATCAGCACCGATAAGCAACCGAAAACATGATCTGGGCGACTAGAATACAGAACGATTTTAAAAAGTGACGAAAGTTGCCGAAAAGTGGCTTAATTCGGCAGCCGGGTCCGATACGTTTTTATCGGCGGAAAAAAAATGCCGATTTTTGGCCACTTATCGCGCTTTCTTTTCCTGCATCCCAAGGCCTTTTTTTGTGGCGAAAAAAAAACTTTTCGGCGCTTTTGGTGCATAGAGCCTAATGATCCTTATTTTTTCCTCCCTGACTGTGCAGCAATACCAACTGTTTAAATAAGAGATTTATTGAGTGAGCTGTATTTATGAATTAGAATTTTGTATATAACAAAATGAAAAAAAAATATTAAAAGGTTACACATATCGTTTTTTTGGTAATAGAGCTTGCTACTTAGGTTTTGTATGTGGTATACATAAATATTTACATGTTTTTCGTGTCTTCTATCAATATATACCATTTATGATTTACTTGTTACCACCTGCGTGCTGATCCCTATGAATGTCGTGTTGCAACTGGTATCCGTTGGATCCTTAATAAGATTCTTATCTTCACATTGCAAAGGAGGCTCAGTATAACCATCCTCAATCACACCCTGTGAGACCCAAAAGGTCCGAATTCATCTGTCTTTCGTTAGAAGTACTTCTGGTCTATCTGCATCTTAACCCAGGCTGTGTCTGAACCGCTGTGCAATTCCAGCAAGCATAAGATTCTAGGGGTCCCTGTCAAAAATGGAGTTTTGAGACATAGGTGGCCCCTGTGTTTCTTTTTGTCCATGGTCATTTCCCAGAAGCTCTTGTTGCGTGGAAGCACTGTATCTGGCGATAATGGTGTGTAAGGAGCAGGGTTACGACCGTCTTAAGACATTGAAAATAGTAGCACACAGTAATATTTTCCTATTTCTATTGCTATATACTATATATATATATATAATTATATCTACACACAACTATACCTCTGGTAAAAAAATGAACATCATGTTTGCTAAAGTAATCATTTTATTTGTTTGGATTTTTTTCATATCATGGAATTTTTATAACTTCTAAGACTCTTTTGTCCTTTATAACCAGATATCTGGTTAACCAATCAAGGACTTTTTTTTTCCAGCTGTAATAGTGGCTACCCAGTACACTTAAAGTGCTTGTGGACATTACTGTACAATTTTATTTTAATTTCAACCTTTTTGTAAATTGTTTTTTGTTTACATGTTGTTTACAGGACATTCTTTTTCATCTCAGCATTTTCTCGTTAACAGATTACTTAACATAGGAATTTTTGTATACTCACAATTAATAGAATTGAACAGATACAAATCACACAAACCACAGATGTTTATTTGCAATATTGTTTCTTCTGGCCAAGAAGTAAGAGGACTCACACTCTCATTTAATTTGTACAGCCGTTTAATACAACCTTTTCAGGTGTTTAAGGGATCGAGAAAGAAAAGAAAAGTTAGAAGAGGGACATGGGAAGGGGGGGTATTGGTAAGGCGGTGGGGAAACTGGGATGGTGTGGGAAATAGGAAGTGACAGTGGACCAGAACGTCCCCTTTATTTGCACAGTCGGGACCAAGGTCCCGTGTTTATTTAC
>WSYH01011510.1:0-20738 GCA_036426205.1 Ascaphus truei | reverse complement strand
AGGTTCGCACATGCCCTTAGCAAACTAAGAAGACCTCTGCCAGGTTTTGCCAAGTATGGGCAACTTTGGGATAGGTGGGAATATTTGTTCCCACGGAGAGATTGGCTGCAGAGTTTAAGATAGGATTTATGTTGGAGAGGATGTGGCCAATAAGGGGAAATGGTCCATATATGGTGGACATGCCCAGGAGTCCAGAGATTCTGTTCTATGATCCAAAGACTAATATTTGATGTCACGAAGCTGAGAGTTCCCGTCGATCCTTTGACGTTTTTGCTGTCAAAACCAGTAGACGATCTACCCCCACCAATGGGGAAGCTGGTTTCTTCCATACTAACTGCCGCAAGATGCTGTATAGCCGCGGCCTGGAAGAAATCAACCCTCCCTCTAGAGCAGAGGACTGCACAACTTGTAACGCGAGAAGGGCCGAACTGCTCCAAGGAAAACAGATTCGGGCCGCACGGGTAAAATCATCATCATCATCATCACCCCCCCCCCCCCGTGCACCACACCTTACCCCATTAGAAGAATAAACAAAGTAATGATTATGGAAAAGCTGACAGCTCTACTAAATCAAACTACAGATCAGTACTATAAGATATGGGAACCGTGGCTTCAGAGCTAGGAGTTCTGGAGGATATGGTTCAGAGCACCTTACCCCATTAGAAGAATAAACAAAGTAATGATTATGGAAAAGCTGACAGCTCTACTAAATCAAACTACAGATCAGTACTATAAGATATGGGAACCGTGGCTTCAGAGCTAGGAGTTCTGGAGGATATGGTTCAGAGGGTGCATTGGAGGCCTCTGTTGCCCTCCTCTACCACTGCTCCCTTCTTCCTTCCCCCCTTACGACTTACACCCTGTATATGGACCCTCTGTTCCCACCCCTCCCCCCTCTTCTTTTCCCTTCCCCCTTCTGTTGTTACTTCTTCTCTTTCTGTTCTCACCTAAATGCGCTGAGACTGCCGCTCATTGAGATCAAATTGAGAAAGATAATCGTAATGTTTTTAAGCAGTTGTAATAACTTGTATGTTTTTGATCTTTAATAAAAAAAGATTGAAACAAACAAAAAAAAAGATAGGGGTTTTTACTGCATAAGAATCCCTGCAGCCGATCGGGAGGCAGTTCCATCTAAGATTCATCATGTAACAAGATTCAACTAAGCTTCATTTTAAGACTTTATACCATCGTAACCAAAGTCAAGAGTTCGTAAGAACTAAGGGTCACAGATCCAATACTACAGCGGCAGAACGAAGGAAGCAGCACCGGCAGAGTAACAGTGGTTGTGAGAGGCGCCACTGACCAAAGACTGTTTCCAGCTCTATTTGCGCGCAACTCCCGCTCCTGGGAAATTGTGTCTAGAGACTCAATTTCCACAGATTTCGTTTTGGGAACAAGATTTTTCATTTGCCCTCGTCCCAGTAAGTGTATTTTTAGTGTAATTGTAAACTAATGTGTGTGTGTGTTTATTCTGTAAATAAATCACAATTTATTTTACCTCTTCGCTTTGCTGAATAAAAGGATTCGGGTATTAAGGTGTTAAAAGTGCTGGTCTCCCATGACAGATATCATATAATGCAATTTACTCACTGACACTGACACAATTTAGAGGATCTGCTGTATTGTTCTCTCCCAGGGGCTCTGCACCAGGGTGTCATAAAGTTATATTATTGGTGCTGTGTGTATTCCTGCTATTGAACTCTTTTTTAATGTTCCTACTCTAAACTGGAGGATCACACAGAAGCCGATCGTAGCTACCTCCCCCCCCCTCCGCTCGCCACTGCTGATACGCTATCTGCTGGAGGCCAACATATCTACGCTCATGCTCCATACCCACACGCTAAGAGGTATTGAGTGGCCAGTCCTGTTTGTTTTTGCTGACAAACTGTGCTTAGGACAGGTCAACAATCAATTGTTGTAAACAAAAAGTAAATGTTACAAAACGGCCCCCTATACCAGAGGTGCACCGGCGGCTCCCGAGCTATCCTACATGCGCCCCTCAGCTGCTTCCCCTCTCCCCCCCTATCCTGCCATAAAAACCTAATCTGGCCTGATCCACAGAGGGATGAGCCTGCCTGGAAGATGTCTGTGGAGTGCCTGTCCCGCACATGTTGAAGACTGGTTGAAGGGAGTTTCCCCTGATCAGTGTCACCTCTGTGGACACCTTTTCAGCAGTGCGCTTGGCAGACCCCTCTAATACAAGTTTTCTAACAGGGCCCCTCACACCTCCAGGGTGTTAGTAGGGAGCAGGCACACTCATATTCCCTCTCTTTTCTATATCCCGGTCCCCTCTCTCTCACTCTCTCCTCTCTCTTTCTAATCCCTGTTCCCCCGCCCCCCCTCTCTTCTCCTCTCTCTCTCACTCTCACTCATCTTTCTTCCCTCTCTCTCCTCCCATCTCTCTCACTCCTCTCTCTTCCATCTGTATTTGCTCTTCCCCTGTCTTTCTCCTTCCCTTGTCTCTTTCTCTCCTTCACACCCTCTATCCTCCTTGCCCCCCTCTCTCCGTCTCAGCTATCTGTCTCCTTTCCCCTTTCCTTTTCTGCCCCCTCTCTCGTTTCTCTTCCCCCCTCTCCCTTTTCTTCCCCCTCTCCCTCACCTCCCATCTCTACTCCTTCCCTTTTCTCTCGCCCTCCCCCCTCTCTCTCCCTCCTCTCTCTCCTCTCCCGTCCCCTTTTTCCCGTCCCTTTATCTCCCTACACACCACCCCTCACCCTCACTCTCCCTCCCCCTCACTCCCCATCCCCTCACCTCCCCCTCCCCTCACTCCCGATCACCCCCTCACCCCCTCAGCCTCCCCCTCTCACCACTCTCACCCGACCTCCCCCATCACGATCTCACAACACCCTCACTCTCACGTCCCCCTCCCCCTCTCCACTCCCCTCCTCCCTCACTTCCCCCCTCCCCCTCTACTCCCCCCTCCCTCTCCTCCTCCTCCTCTCACCCTCCCTCCCTCCCTCCTCACTACTCTCCCCTCCCCTCTCAACCCCGCTCCACATCTACTCCTCCCCTCTCTCCTTCCCCCTCCTCCTCCTGCTCCCCCCCTTGTCATCTCTATTCCCCCTTGCTCTCGCTCTGCCCCCCCTCGCTCCGCCTCCCCCCGCTTTCCTCTGAGTCCCCCTCTCGCTCCTCCCTCTCCTCCGTCCTCTCCCGGCCGCCTCCTCCTTCTGCCTCCCCTCTGCTCTCCTTCCTTGCCCCTCTCTCTTCTCCGCTCCTCCTTTCTCCCTCTCTTTCCCTCTCATCTCCTCTCCGCCCCCCTCATCGCTCTTTCCCTCTCTCGCCTGTCTCCGCTCTCTTCTTATCCCCCGCTCTCTCTTGCCCTCCTCTCTCCTCCATTCCTCTGCCCTCCTCTCTCCTCCCTCCTCCCTCCTGCCGCCTTTTTCCTTCTCCTGCCCTCCTCTCTCTACTCTTGCCCTCCTCTCTCTCCTGCCCTACCTCTCTCTTCGCCCCATCTCCTCTCTCTTGCCCCCTGATCCCCCCCCGTCTCTTCTTTTTTTCTCCCCTCGTCCTCTCCCCCATACCCAAACATAGACACTGTGCATGTGGGGTTTAATAGGGGGGGGGGGAGTGGTGAGATGTGGTGATTACAAGGTGAAGATGGGTAGGGAGATTATCAGGGGTGGGGGGTTCGCTCCCTTAATTTGGGACCTGGGCCCCAAGATTTCTCTTGGCGTATGTAGACCAGGCCGCTGACAAGATTTTCCCGGGGCCCAGGACTGAGTTATATCCGGGCCCCACCCATGCGGTATTGTGATCAGCCCCCCCCCCACCATTCGACACCATCACGAGCCCCCTTCTATTTCGCCCCTCTTTCCCATGTCTTTCTCTCCCCTTCCGTCTCACTTCCCTCTTCCCACTCACCTCCCTCCACCTTGCAATGTATTTTTCTCCCCTGCTCCGCACTCTTAGCATGTGATTACAGGCCGGCTCAGTGCTCACCTCGAACCGCGTGACGTCACTCACTGCGAACCTGCACTGTTAAGGCATGAGGCATCGGGAGGCAACATGGAGTGTGGCAACGAGGCGTTGCGGTGATGTCACATTCTCGTTTGCGCTCATTGGCCGAACTCCTCACTTGACGCTGATGTCACGTGAGCGGTTCGCCTCATTGGCTAACCATTTTCACCTGATGCTGACTCACCATGGCTGTCCGCTTGGAGAGACAATTAATTCTGCACTGTCTGTTCGCGCCGGTCTGCGTGGTCGGTGCGGGCACTATAGCAACACATTGGAAGCATAGGTACTTTTTTCTCGCAGCACGGCGCGCCGTCCTGGCACGTATCAAATATCCGCAACCTAAGATGACAAAGCCCCTCATTACCTCTGTAATCTGTTATGCACATCTGTCCTTACTTTGCAATTTCATTAGTTTATGTATTTACATCTCGCGCACAACCGCATCATACCGCAGCTACGGAATATGTTGTGCTTTACACAAGAAACAATGATATAATAATAAACACTACTTCAGATTAATGGAAAAAAGTAGCAACTTGATCGCCTCCCTCCCCATCACCCCCCCGGCATCAAAACTTTTAGAATGCCCCCCGCCCCCTTGTTTGCCTTCCATACAATCTTCATCTATCAGTTACCATTACCTTGAGATGCTTTGAACCTGCTTGGCTTCATGTGGAAGCACCGATCGTACTACCCCAAAACAGCAACATGGGAAGTTCTGTGGTCAAGGAGAAAACGTGTATAATACCATCGTTAATACCAGGAGTCACAGCATGAGGGGTATTAGACGTACTAGGTTGGGGGCCCCGCCGAGTATCAATAGGTTTTCAACTTTCAAATCTTGAGTACCACACCCTCCTCCAATAACATAGGGAGAGACACATGTTGCTCATAAAGGAGCTCAACCTTAGATACCGGATAACTATTCTCTTTTTAACTGGTTATTTAACTTACTATAACTGTCACACAGTAGCAGCAAAGTATTTTGGGGTCAGACAATTGGTTCGACCTCTAATTATCTCTAACATTACTGTATGTTCATCCATTTCCTGTCATTTGGGAGCACATGGTTAATTTTATCCTGAAACTAGGGTCACGTTTGAACGTATGAATAGCTCCAGTTAGTGGAAAAAAACACAGACTCACCAATTGTAAGAAAAATGTATTACAATTGGTATAAATAAAATGTAAGAACTTACACATCATATAAAAATGTCCAGTAGCCGCCAGACAAGAATGTGGACCAGGTGGATGGGTAGGCGCAGGAGGTATTGCCTGATTTTTCAGTTCAGCAGTCCCGCGCCTGGGCCGGCTTGTGCCCGTGCAACGGCTCAGATCTTACTTCCGGGTTGGCTGTCGCAGGACCCGTAGGAGCTGCCGCCTCCTATCGCCTGTGTACTTCACGTCCCACTCGAGCGATAAAAACCAGTCAAAGCTTCGTAAAGAATCTGGACTTGTTTTACACCAAACGTCTGTGCACCACAAGTACTGTATATACTCCGCAACCGTTCACACTATTCGAGTGCTGTCTCAGCATCATACAAATTCCCAAATCTTTTTTTAAATTTTATTGCAGAAGTAGAAAACAACGGGACGTGTCGGTGAGTGGTGAATAAGAGTTGCTTTCTCTACTCTGGAATACTCTATGTAGGTTGACTATGTAAAGACAGAAAGTGCCTTACCAGGGTGGATCGATCAGTCCTGTACTTACTCTGTGATCTAGGTGGAAAGGAGTGGTGAGTGTACCTGGGTAAGAGAGCCTGGGAACAGACCATCTGTGAGCAAGGCAAGGGGAGAGAGCAGACTAAGCCCATTCGAAGAAAGGCTAGGTTGCTATATGCACAACTCACTGGACTATGTCTGAGTAACACAACATGTGTAGCAAAATGTTGCCCTTTCACATGCGACACCTTGCTGTGTACAGGGGATAACAGTCAGCTGAACTAGAGAGTACTGAATTCCATGCAACTGCAAAGGGGAGACAGAGAAATATTGAATCCTTTCGCATGACACTCCCAGTCTGGTATCTGGGAGATACCACTATAATAATGTATGTGAAACAGTCCGTTGGTCTCTGTAGTTTTCCCTCTGTCGGCGGGCCGAGTTTATTCTTTACCTTTACCCGGGTCTCGGCCCGTGACAGTAACTGACGGCGCGCGCCGGAGTCGGTCCTCCGATCGGGGTCTTCCCCCTCCCCCTCTCCGGGTCCGCCGGGTCCCCCGACCCCCCACACCCGCGTCCCCGACATCGCGGACTCCAGGGGCTCCTCGGGGAGCCCTGGGCAACGCCGCATGTGGGCGCCGGCCCCGATGAAGCGTTGACCGCTCATCGGTTCCGGCGCGACACGCCGAGGGTTTTTGGCTAGCAAGCGGGAAATCTTCCCGCTGCGGACTAGCAACTAAGATTAAAACGTGTCCGCCCCGTACAGAGTGCCTCCCCTTGTAGGTATGCCAGTCGTGCGTCTAGCCTGTCACTCTATCATCCTGTCATTTGGCAAAGGAGATGGCTTTTGGTTCCTTGCGGAAGCGGATCAACACTCCTAGAAGACTGGTTGCAAGTCTGGTCCAGTGAAGAGGTCGTCGTTCATGGGACTCCCTGGTGCTTAGCGCTGGAGCGGACCACGACCACTGATTTGATAGTTCTGAAGGTGTAGACCCCCTGATTGGGGTTACCACGTTTTTCGCCTTCCGTTCAGTGAAGTGCATTGCTTTGCATGGCGCTAAGGAATGTCATATGGTGAATGCCACAAAGTTTATGTTTGGTCCTCCCGGTTTCCTTTGTAGGTCGCCAGCGAACGAGATAGCCTAGAGATTGGCTGTTTCTTTGTTGTTTGGGAGCGTCTTCTTGGTGAATGTATGTGTAGCGGGGTCCCCCAACTGCCCGATATGTCCTGAGAGCTCCTTATCCATTATCTTGTTGGGATTCTCCTCTCCTCGATGTGCTTGTATGTTACCGTCCCTTGTGTCTGGAACAGCTGTACACCCTAGGTCATCGGAACTTTTCTCTTGCACAAACATCTCCACGTTATTTGACGAACTCCTTTGTGTCTCTTTTTAACTGCCGTCATGAGTTTGTTTTCTTCTCCGGACATGACGAAAACGTCTCTTTTGTTCTTGTAAATGCCTTTGTGAAATGTCTGCTGCGACTGTCCCTTTTTTGAGTGTGAGAGGACGTCTTTTTTGCACTGGTGGCTTCACCTGCAGGCGCAATCTTTTGCGGCTATGCCACCGTTGCGCATGCTGGCTGCTTTGGCCACTTGGTATTGCGGAGAGGAACAATGTCGTCTTAGCTGTGGCAATTGCCGCGTGGATGACCGTCCGATTGTTTTATTGGTCTTTTTGGGGGGGGACGTCCCTTTGGTCGGTCACGCCTCAGAGGTTATTTTCTTCCTTTTTTCTTTCGGTGGGTCGTTCGTCATCCTTCGTTGTCCTGACCACTAAGCAACCTAGGCCAATTGTCACAATCCCCCCTGATGTGAGGGATGTTTTTGTTGATATCAGGGGTTTTTTACCTTGTCTCTTCTCTTCACTTGGCCCTCCTGTCCACTTGGAGATTGCAAGAATGGTGTCAGAGAGGGATGTGTTTCCATATTCTTTTATTAACATTCTGCGGGCGTCAAATAATCTTGTCCGTAGCCCTTGTGTTCAGTGCACAGTTGCCCACTATCACCCATCCTGTGTCAATCTTTGGGCGTGGGTGCATTGTGGGGTCCGTTACGCTGTTTAACGACTTTATGTACCTCAAAGTTCCTAATAAAAACAGATAAACCGTGCGCCTAAGGAATACAAATCTGACCAACCTAATATATCCATATTCAAAAGGCTGGGATGATTTCCATTGAAGTGTCCTCAATGTAATCTCAGACAACAGACATGTAAGACGACAACATAACGATCACAACCCAACAAAAACTGCAAAAAAGATCATGAGTGCAACTAAATACAAATAACAATCCACTGATATATTAGGCAAAATAAGACATCATTTAATACAATGATTAAAATGTAACATATAACAAACAACAAACACTTGCTTGTTGGCCAAACGCACTAATGGAAGTGATGGCAACAGCGTGGGGGCTAAATTGAGACCCTACATACAGCAATGCGATATGTGTATACGCTGTGACTCAATCGGGGACACTTAACACTCCGGGCCCTGGAGGGAGATGATACAGCTCGACCGCCTAGAGACTGCACCTGCTGGGAACACCAACTCCTTGTAGCTCCACCCGCCAGATTTTTAGGCGTCGGCTTATCATCCTCCCCCATGGCCCGCGATGTTAGTGTGATTTGTGATTTGTTGTTTGTATTTGTTCACATGGATCTTTTTTTCTTTCTTTTTTTCTTGTTTATGTTGTCGTCTACTGTCTGTTTGTCCTGAGATTACCATTGAGGACAAACGTCCATTGAACTCATCCCACCTTTTGAATTGACTATATTTTGGTTCATATTTTATTTCCTTTAGGCGCCGGTTTACCTGTTTTTATTGTGATTTCTGGTTTGTGTCCCTATTTTTCCTGGCTGGCCTTCACCCTCAATATTTAGGGGTGTATTTAAATTTTATTAGTTTCTAATTGTCACTAATTTTTTATTTTCATTTGCATTAGCGCTGTTTCCCACTGCCCTTCCCTCAGAAGTTCCTACCGAGTCACAGCAAGATCTTTGGCACCGTTGTTCTAACCGGCGGGATGTAGTTGCTATTCCTGAGGTGCTGGTTGATGGCGGCCATGTCTGGTGTGGGCATCTCGGCCCTGTTTGCGGCCATGTAGTGTTTGCACTCGATATTGGGGGATGCTATCTTCACCTCTGTTATCCACTGAACTGTATATGTAACCGCTGCTTCTCTTGTGGCTCATTGACCTTCAACAGGTTTGTGAGTGTGTAGGGTGAGGCATTGTCTGTGAGTTGATAAGTTGAAGATTCCGTTCCTTCGCACAATGAATCTGTTTCTTGTGAATGTCCGGGATTGCATACATCCAAATTTTTCTTCTCAGGTTGTTCCCTGGTGCACTGCGACAAGCATATTTTGGAGCCAGGACATTTTGTCACTCTCCCTTTTCTGCAAACTCGGTGCAATGAGACATGACAGATGTTGGCGTCTCCCTCCTTCCTCCCCAACATCTCCGCACGGAGTATGGGTTGAGTTGAGTTGGGGGGTCAGTGCCTCTGTGATGTAGAGATGTTTACGTGCTTGTCACTTGTGCACACTGCACATTGATGTCTATTTTACAGTCTCTGGGCTAGGTGAGTCAGGAATTGCAGCAACCTGGAAGCAAACTCAACCCGATCTCCGTATGTCTTGCGTTCCTTCTAGGGACTTTGCATCCTGAACCAAAGTCACCTGTTAAGTGGGTGTAGCTCTTGTGTATGGGACATTCCGTGCTTGGGTCACTTGGTTCCTCGTCTCCCGGCACCACTTATCGGGAGAGTTTGGGTCCGTGGGGGACAACTCTGTCGCTGTGGACCGAGATGGTGGGTTTGAGTTTACGTATCTCGCAAGGTCCTCCATTCCTCATGCTGCTTGCACTGTGTGTGGTTTGCGCCCCAATAGCGGGGAATCGTTCCTTGTCCTTGCCCGCTTCGCGATAAAGCTCGAATAGAAGAGAATGGGGGGAAGGCCGACTTGCTTCTCCCGTTAGTCATTTGGAGCTTTGAAATCCATCATCTTGGAGGTTAGTAAGTACTTCCTCCAAATATTGGGTCTAGACTTGAGACCTGTCAAGGAATGGTCTTTCCGTGCAGTACTGCAGCCCCTGTAGCTCCTGTAGCAGGTCCCCCCCGATGTTCTAGTAACTTCGATAGTCTTTACTGTGATCTTGGGAAGCTGTCGACTCTTGGATTGCTTCTTGGCTGCCGTAACACTACTCTTCTAGCCTTTCCCTACTAGTCAGACCTACTTGGTGGTGGTTCGCCATTTGCTGCCCCGATCTCTTCGCGTGTTTCCATGGATTATTTCCCCAGCCATTTGGCATCAGCCTGAGTTCTTCCAGACTTGAGACCAAAAACCGCTCTTGATTGCGTCCTTAAGCCGAACCTTCCACATTCGAATTCTGGGACGGTCGTCAAGTTGGTAAGTCTGTTTTGCACCACGGTCACACATCCCGATCAATGTACTGGCCAGTCTGTCAGGCCTGAGGCATCAGATAGTGGTTGGTCACGTTCTGAAGGTAATTGCGGGAGGTCCGGCGGGTTGCCTCTTCCTTGGTGTGGACGTGTGATGACTGCTGGTCCTGTGTGGGGCTGTTTTTCCTCCCGTGGGTGTTACCTGGATTGTTGAGCTCTTGTAGTGCATCGTGTGCGCGCTGGCATGTGGATCACTGTGGTTGCGGCTGTTGGCTATACAGGCAAAACATAGGTACCAATTGAAGAAACGATGTCCTTCTCCTCGTGACCTAGCAATGCTTCGGTATTCGTGGAGCACTCCCGTCCATGTTGAGATGGTGTGCTGTGTTTACACTGAAGAGGCTCCTTAACGGTAGTCTTCAGTGCATTGGGCGTGGATCCTCAGACGTCTATGGCTAAGCTTGGTTAATTGTGGGTGATACCTAGTCTAAGTCTCAACCACGCTTATCCATGTACATCAACCCTCGACACTGATGTTACCCACAAGGTTGAAACATGGTCTGTGAGTGGTTTAAAAATGCTCTTTGCATCTCATCCCAGTCCTCTGTCTAAAAGCTGTATTTATAACAGCATGCATTGGCTTGAGATTTTGCTTGTGTAATATGAGCTTGAGACAAAAGGTGGCACGGAGTGCCATGTCATGTTAATTTCCACGAATCCCTTGCTGCATGTGGAAGCGCTGTAACTGCTGGGCGATATGGGGAAAAGACAGGGTTTGCAGACCTGTCCTAAGACATGCAACTAAACATACAGTAATATTTACAGTTGCTTTATTGCTTAGTGGAGGGTTTTTTGTCACTTTTTTACCCACCCATAACCTTAATAATTGTGTTTTATACACACGACAAGCACGATGCGCCGCACCACGCAAACGCACGCACCCACGCATCACTCACGCACGCACCACACACCACACACACACGCACACACCACACACACAACACCACACCACACAACACCACCCCACAAGCCGGCACTTCCAAGGCTCAGAAAGGCAGGTGGTTGTTCAATAGAAGTCATTAGTTGACCCACGTGTCCACCAGAGAGACAAGAACATGCAATCAGATATGATGTCAAAGATTGTATTGAACACAAACCCACACAACAATTCCAACGTTTCGGTCCTGTATAGACTTCCTCAGGGGTATGCTAGAGAACACTGCCCAAGAAACATATATAACCCACCCCAACCTGTGCAAGCAATTGGAAACGCTTTTATAAATATACAAACGGGAGCACTGTCGATGCCCTGGAGCCCGTCATCACTGCGCGCATTCAGTCAGGCTTCACTGCTGTTCTTGTTTACTCCGCTGTCAGATGCCCTTAACACGCGCATGCCCATTCACGGGCGGAGCCATAACGCACACCGACTTCTATGGCTTCCCCCGTTGCCCATGGCGACGAACCGAAGCAATCTTTAACCATGAATCGAAGGCAGAAGCAGATCTGCAGCAGAGACATAGCCAAAACTGTGCATATTCGATGACGTCACCTCACCACTCGTGACGATCCCACTATACAATACATGGAATGCATAATAGAAAACATTTGAAGGTTTAAAAGCATATTCCAGATGCATGGATTACATGGCGGCCCGACCTGAGCTAAGGGCATCATCATTAATCAAGCGCGAAAATGCCATTAGTCTGTTATGCAATTACCATGTTTTTGCGTGTTAAACCGCTGTATGCTGTAATGGGCGAATCCCTGGCGAATGAATGCGTCCACCACCATGTTGATAAAATAGCTATTAACCGGTGGCGAGATGGCTGCCTGGATAGCGTCCGAGAAGCTGTCCCCTTCGCCGAAGTTGTGTTTTGCAGCAGAGAGGAGATCCGCTGCTCTTCGTCAAACATCGGCCACATTATAAATTATTTTTAAACCATTTTTATTCTTAGTGGGTACATGTGCAGGGGGTCCCCGAGATGAACCTCATTGTTTTCGGTCCGGAGACCCCCTGCTTCCGAGATACAGGCCCTTCATAGGTTGCCGGTATCCCTCTGCATTTCATTCAGTCCCCGATCCACGTGACCGCGGATGTAAACAGCAGGGGGATAACCGCCCCCATAAAGTGGCCTGTATCTCGGGAAGCAGGGGGGGTCCCCGAGGTTACAACCACAGTTGTTCCGCTCCGGAGAAACCCTTGCACATCTACACTAATCAGTAATCACACATATCAATACGACTCGTTCCTTAACCTTTGCTGTATCTGCTAATGGAGCGAAGTAGCATGAATATTTTTTTATAATACGTACATGAGCAGGGGGGTCCCCTGAAACTGACCGCATTGCTTTGTGGACCAGGGGACTCCCTGCTTCCCTCCCGAGTTACAGCCGTTAGGTGTGAAATCGGATGGGCAGTGTTGCCGCCATGTTTATAGCGTCCGTACGCTTACGTGCCCGCAATAAACAATGGCGTCTACACCGTAACCGATGCCCCAAACAGGGCCTGTAGCTCTTTGAAGCAGGGGGTCTCAAAGCCACAATCATGCTGTTCGCTCATGGACCCCCTGCCCCCGCACAAATTATTCAAATACATTAATGCTGCTTCATTACCATAGCGAATAGCCGCGAATGGCAATTAAAGGGGTTAACGCATAATATATGTTTTATGGGGACAATTGCCCTCAATAAACCTAGCAATCCAACATACAATAAAGTAATGGGAAACATTACATTATCCACAAATGGATACTAGTGCAGTTGCCATTTAAAATACTACAGAACAATAAATAAATTAAATGCATGTAGCACTCATATCACTCCACCAATGTCCGTCTGCCACGATAAAAGGCCATTCCTCCTCGTCATCCTGCTAAATGCCCCCTCTGCTTCTGCAAACAACCAAGAATAAAAAACATCAATGTAATGTCCCCTAACCCCCTTAATCACCATAGCGTTTTTAACGCTACAGGTATTACGGGGTTAACCCACCATCACCCCACCATACCCTACCCCACTAACCCCCCCACCCCCAGGAGGCCTACCACCTCACCCTACTACACACAAAGTGAGGCCTACCCATATACCCTTGGGGCCCAATACCCCCTCCCCCCCCCCAACCCCAACACATACCGTACAAGTCATGTGCCAAATACTATATCCACATCGGGATAATACATTATTTGGCCATTATTAAACACATTAAATACCATAGTAAATAAAGAAAATTCCTATCTACTAACCTCATCAATAAGAAGGCCCCGTCGCCAGCATCATCCTGTGCGTTGTCCCCCCCCCCCCAAAATATACATGCCAATACATGCAGACATTCACATCTCAATGACCCTTCATCACTTATAGATACTATTCCAAAGGTAAGGGCAGGGTTAGCCATCCTGGCCACATACCCCCCTTCACATATTCCTTGTACATTGGCTTCTCATGCAAAAAAATTTTTACAATAAAAATAAAAGAACAAATATATATATATATACATATACGAGCTGAGAGACCCGCGGTTGCCCGGATTTTTGTGTGTGGCGGGGCTTTGGGTGGGTATGGTCCACGCGCCCATGGCGGTGTGCTGTGTTACTGGCTGCTTGTACGATGGGATTGTATGGGGGTGCTGATTTGGGAGGGTTTGGGTTGTTTCTACGTGTGTGTCTCGTGTGGTGTGTGTCTACGTGTGGTGTGTCTCTAACGTGTGTGTGTGTGTCTACGTGTGTGTCTACGTGTGTGTGTGTTGAGTGTGTGTGGGTGTTGTCTATGTGTGTGTGTGTCTACGGTTTTGGTTGTGGTGTGTGTCCTAACGTTGTGTGTCTACGTTATGTGTGTGGTCTACGTGGTGTGTGTGTCTACGTGTGTGTGTTCTAACATGTGGTGTTAGTGTGTCTACATGTTTGTGTGTGTGTCTACATGTTTTTGTGAGTGTGTCTACATGGTGTCGAGTGTGTCTACATGTTTGTGAGTGTTCGACATGTGTGTGATCATGTCTACATTTGTGTGTATCATGTGTGTGTTATAGGTGTGTGTATAGGGGTGTGTTAGGTGTGTGTGTGTGTCTACAAGTACATTTGTGTGTGTATACGTGTGTGTGTATACGTGTGTGTGTATACGTTTGTATACGTGTGTCCTGTGTGTACGTGTGTCTGTGTGGTATACGTGTGTCTGTGTTGTATAACGTGTGTAGATGTGTGTCGTGTGTATACAATGTGTCTGTTTGTTATACGTGTGTCTGTGTGTTATGTGTGTCTGTGTGTATGTATAGAGGGGATGTTGTGTGTGTATAGGTGTGTGTGGTGTGGGTGTGTGTGTGTGTGTGTTGTGTGTGTTGTGTTGGTTGTGTGTGTGTGTGTGTTGTGTGTGTGTTTTTGGTGTGGTGTTTTGGGGGGGGGGGGGGGGTTGTGGGTGTGTGTGTATTATGTGTGTGTGTGTATAAGGTGTGTGTGTAATATGTGTGTGTGTGTAACTGTGTGTGGTTTTAAACATGTGGTGTAGATTGTTTTTGTATCTTGTGTGCGTGTCTACATTTTTGTGTGTGTGTGTCCTCAACGTGTTAGTGTGTCTACGTGTGTGTGTCGTCTACATGTGTGTGTGTCTGTCTCCGTGTGTTTCTGTCTACATGTGTGTGTGTGTGTGTGTGTATAGTAGTGTGGTTCGTTGTGTGTTCCTCGTGTGTGTTTGTGTCCTCTGTGTGTATATATATATTATATATATATATATATATATATTATATAATATCTATATATATATATAGATATATCATATATCTCTTATTGTTGTGTTTGTGTTCTTTCATTTTGGATATGTGTTTTTAAATCACAATTATTTTTTGTTTGAGGAGGTTTTTTACCTTTCCCGTCTGTGGAACGGCTATGTTATGAGGTTCGCTCCCGCTACGCAAATCTCTTCATGGGATTTTGGGAGAAGAGATTTGGGGGGGCAACATAAAGATCTTTGAGCCGGGGCTAGTTTACTATGGCAGTTTCAATAGATGATATGATTTTCCTCTTGGATGGTGAGGAGGCGCATTATTAGATTTCAAATATCTTGGATGACAATACTATTGGGATTGAAAATTTACATCATTGTAGAACGCACCTTCATAGTATTTTTGATCTACTACTCACCACAGATGAAATCTCAATATCCTTACATCCACACATTTTAAAATAAGAACTCTGTTACATTATGTTTCATGCGTTCCAGCAACCATTGCGAAAGCAGTTGGCTCACACAATATTTCCTCTGGGGCCGTTTCATAGAATCAAGAAAACTGCTCCAGAGATATTGATTTTGCCAGCATCTTGAACAACTCAGCCTCAAATTTATACCAAAAAGGTATGACAACAGAGTATTTTCTTTCTGAGTCTTTTTCGGAAAGTTAATTCCCTGATATGAATCCAAAATGCTTGCTTGCCTCAAGAATAGGCAAGGTCACATCTGGATTGAGATAATGATTCACCATGATCTCTGAGAAAAGTGAAATCCCGTTTGAGATGTCATCACAAGACTTACAATCAGTCCCCATAACTTCCAGAGAATAGTGAGCAATCACTGGGGAAATTCTTATATGTTGATCCTCATTTAAAAGGCATTCTTCCTGTCGGCTCGATATGTTACAGAAAGGGCTCGAAATAGAAGAGTCATTATAGGCACCTACAAATTAAAATTAGATAAAGTTTTCCATAAGTTTGTGGAGAATAGCCTTAAAGGGAACCATAAATGTGGAGGAGGTTAGGTGCATCAACCTGTAACATCTTAGAACATGAATTTGGTTCAAGGTTCTCCACTAATAGATAGAGTACTAAACAAACAAAATCAGGTTGGACTTCATCAACTGCCACTGCCGCAGTACTTTTGTGGGTAACTGCATCCGTGTGGATGGCGGGTTACGTGAAGTGGACTGCACCACATGCCTCTCTGCACCCGTTTCCCTGGAGCACAGAAGGATGTCATAAAGGGATTAATTGTGACTTGTATTTCCCGCCCTTACAAAATTCACCATAACCATGACCCCGAAATGTTATGACAAATCATGGGCTTGGAATACATCTCTCCCTGTGCTCTAGAGGCGATCGGTTCAAATCTTGTGCGACAGGAGACCTTATGGGATCCACCATTTGGGACAAACTTTACCCCTGTTGGACTCAATGATTGTCGGATGCTAGTACTCTAGTCTGATCTCTCCTGCCAGCTTGGGACCCTCGTCGCTCTAAACTGTGGAAGTAAAGTTAAGAGCCGCCCTCCCCTCGGCCCTCTTTTCCCCCACTCCCACATCCCCACAAGCTTTCCCTGTCAATATCCCTCTCATTCATCACACATTTCCTCCATCCCCCCACCACCCACCGTCCCCTAAAATCTGTCCCTTTCCCGTACCCTTCACTAATCCCATTCTACCATCACATGCCTTCCCCATTCCCGGCCCTTAGAGTAATTACTAAGTGCACATTTAAATTATATAACATTTATTTTAAATTTAAATCACATTTGATATTATTATCAGCAACACGTATTTATTAGAATGATACACATACATATAATATATATATATATATATAGAGGACATTTCCCAGGAATAATATAATATTTAAATTAATCTGTTCATTATTCAACATATATATGAATATAGTGTTAGTGTATTTTCACACACCCATCCTTTAACTCTTTCTCTCTCCCATATACAAACCCCCTATCTCCTTGTTTCATTGAGGAATAACACATGTCAACTATTAACACTTTTGTTATTGTTTATTAGTACAATGCAATGTTACTTTCAATCTTATGTTTCATATAAGGAATTCTTGTTATTTTCAAAATTTTTATATGGTAGTAATTATTTCCACATAGGGTATTTTTATTAGAGTTGATTTATTTTGTCTGTCAGTTAACGTATCCCACGATGATGAATTCATCCATTTTTTCTTTTTTTTTAGAGTGCTGTATTTTTAAACTCTGTAATTTCATGTGTTTTTTATTATGATTCAGTGATCTGAGCCTCCCATAGTAAGTGTTTATCTTCATACATTATGGTTCTAATTGGCCTCTTTTGCTGTCAGTCATCGTAATATCCTTCAATTGTAGCGAGCACCTAATAGCAATTAAGGTTAAACCATCCCTTGCCGATTAATCATAATCACTGGACTGGCGGTATAAAAGTGCAGAAACTTTTCCCCTGATTCCTCATCCTTTGAGAAAGTCGCCGATTGGTGGACGAACGCGTCAGGGACACTGAGAAAGCGCGATTACGTCACGAGATGCTGCGCATTCGCATGAGGCTTACCAAGTGCGGGAAGATAACGCTTGCCATTCGGAGTGGAGAGCTGACTTGAACAATACAGACGGTATAAACGGCGTCCTTATCCGGTTGGCGGTTATCTTGACCATCGATCGGGAAGTGCACTCTTCGTCCAGCAGTACCGGATTGTGGGTTAATTAATTCACAAACTTGCATTTGTACATACTTTTATCTTGATGGTGCGTATTGCCCCCCCCCCCCCCTCCTCCCTTCCCTAATTTTATAATAAATTACGCATCTTATGCGTGGGGCGTGCGCTCTCTCTTCTTTTTCTGTTGGAGATATCCGTGGATGGGTTATTCCCTTGTGAGAGCAGGCAGAAGATTCCCTTGCACCATCCTATACCTCCGATTATGGACTGATTATTGAAGGACGTTGATTTATATATAACTTTACACTTATTTTTCATTTTTTCATCATTTTTTCACTTTTTTAGCACTTTTTGCAGATTTTTTATTTTTATTTTTTTCACGCCACATTAATGTATTATTCTATGGTGTTTGTTTTTAATGTATCTTTGTTTATTATGCTTAGTTATTTAACAGTTTATCACACAATGTATATCTTGATTTTTAAACACATTTAGAATCTTACACCGTTTTGTATATAGATTTAGCACTACAGTTTATTTTTTACACGTAGCAATAGAGCTTATTCTGGCGCCACATTTTTTTATATATATATATAATATATATATATATATATAACAGTATATATATATATATATATATATAGTTGTGTTTGTGTGGTGGTGTGTTTTTGTGTGTGTGGTTGTGGTGTGGTGTGTGTGTGTGTGTGTGTGTGTGTATGTGTGTATGTGGGTGTGTATGGATGGAGGGTCAGCCGTAGATGAAGGAATGTTTTGGGGGGGTTGCAGCTTACCTACAGAATCGCAGCTCCCTCCTGCAGGCCGGGAGCCTCGGACGGAGCCGGACATAGGGCGATGTGTAGGGGGCACTTGGAGGTGGGGTGAGCTGCAGCACGGGGCATTTGGAGGGGGTTAGCAGCAACAGGGCATTGGTAGGTGGGGTGAGTGGCACAGGGCATGTGGAGGGGGGAAAGCTGCATGGGCATGTGGAGGGGGGGGTGAGCACATCACTGGCATGTGGAGGTGGGTTTAGCGCACGGGGCATGGGAGGGGGGGTGCGGCAGCACGGGGCATGTGGAGTGAGTAGCAGCACGGGGCATGTTGGGAGGTGGGGTGAGCAGCATGGGGCATGTGGAGGGGGGGTGATCAGCATGGGGCATGTGGAGGGGGGGTGAGCAGCAGCGGGGCATGTGGAGGTGGGGTGAGCGCACGGGGCATGTGGAGGGGTGGAGCTGCACGGGCATGTGAGGGGGAAGCTGCATGGGGCATGTGGGGGGGGGTGAGCTCATGGGCATGTGAGGGGGGGGTGGGTGAGGCAGACGGGGCATGTGGAGGGGGTTGACGGCACGGGGCATGTGAGGGGGTGAGCAGCACATGGCATGGGGGTGGGTAGCGGCACAGGGCAAATGTGGGAGGGGGGAAGCTGCACGGGGCATGTGGAGGGGGGAAGCTGCCTGGTGCCTGTGGAGGGGGGGTGAGCAGCACGGGGCATGTGGAGGGGGGGTGCGCATCCCGGTGCATGTGGAGTGGGTGAGCCGGCACGGGGGCATGTGGAGGGGGTGAGCTGCACGGGGCTGTGGAGGGGAAGCTCATGGGGCATTTGTATGGGTTATTGAGGCAGCATGGGGCATGTGGAGGGGGGTGAGCAGCACGGCATGTGGAGGGGGGGTGGAGCGCATGGGGCATGTTGGAGGGGGTGAGCAGCACAGGGCATGTGGAGGTGGGTGAGCCTGCAACAGGGCATGTGGAGGGGGGAATCTGCAGCACGGGGCATGTGAAGGTGGGTGAGCTGCACGGTGCATTTGGATGGGGTGAGCAGCACATGGCAGTGGAGTTGGGGTGAGTGGCAGCAGGGGCATGTGGCGGGGAAGCTGCCATGGGGCATGTGTAGGGGGGGTTGAGCAGCACGGGGCATTGGATGGGGGGTGAGCAGCACGGGGCATGTGGAGGGGGGGTGAAGCAGCACGGGCATGTGGATGTAGGTGAGCAGCACGGGGCATGTGGAGGTGGGGTTGGGCGCAGCATGGGCATGTGGAGGGGGGGTGAGCGCATTGTGCATGTGGAGTGGGGGTGATCCGCACGGGCAATTTGGAGGTGGGGTGAGCGCACGGGGCATGTTGAGGGGGGGTGAGCTGCACGGGGCATGGAGGGGTTGGAAGCTCTGCATGGGGCATGTGAGGGGGGGTGAGCATCATGGGTGCTGTGGAGGGGGTGAAGCAGCACGGGGCATGTGGGGGGGGGGTGGAGTGCACGGTGGCAATGTGGAGGGGGGTGAAGCAGCACAGGGCAATGTGGAGGTGTGGGTTGCGGCCCCAGTGCATGTGGAGGGGGGAAGCTGCACGGTCATGTGTAGGGGGGAAGCGGCATGGGGCATGGAGGGGGGGTGAGCAGCACGGGCTGTTGAGGGGGTGAGCACACGGGGCATTGGAGGTTGGGGGGAGCGGCACGGTGCATGTGAGGGGGTGAGCTTGCAGCGGGCATGTGGAAGGGGGGAAGCTGCATGGGGCATGTGGAGGGGGGAGTGAGGTCAGCATGGGGCATGTGGAGGGGGGTGAGCACACGGGGCATGTGGAGGGGGGGTGAGCGGATGGTCCATGTGGAGGGGGGTGAGCAGCACAGGGCTATGTGGATGTGGGGTGAGCCGGGCACAGGGCATGTGGATGGGGGAAGCCTGCACGGGGCATGTGAGGGGGGAAGTGCATGGGGCATGTGGAGGGGGGGGGTGAATTCAGCAACGGTTCATGTGGAGGGGGGGGTGGTGAGCAGCACGTTTCATGTGGAGGGGGGTGAGGCAGCACGGGGCAATGTGGGGGGGGGTGATTGCACGGGGCATGTGGATGGGGGTGAGCAGCACAGAGCATGTGGAGGGGGTAGCAGCACGGGGCATGTGTAGGGTGGATGAAGCATCCGGGGCATGTGGAGGGGGGTGGCAGCACGGGGCATGTGGAGGGGGGGGTGAGCGCGCGGTGCATGGGATGGGTGTTAGCAAGCATGGGGCATGTGGAGTGGGTGAGCAGCACTGGGCAATGGTGGAGATTGGGGTGAGCGCCCGGGGCATGTGGAGGGGGGTAACGCACGGGGCATGTGGAGGGGGGTTGAGCAGCAAGGGGCATGTGGAGGTGGGGGGAGCAGCATTGGCATGTGGAGGGGGGTGAGACCAGCACAGGCATTGGAGGGGGGGTGAGCGCAACAGGGACAGTGGATGGTGCGTGAGCAGCAACGTGCATGTGGGAGGTGGGATGAGGCGGGCAACGAGGTGGCATGTGGAGGGGGGTGGAGGCAGCACACGGGGCATGTGGAGGGGGGGGGCATCACTGGGCTGTGGGGGC
>WSYH01011509.1:0-20739 GCA_036426205.1 Ascaphus truei | reverse complement strand
TATATATATCATATAATATATATATATATATAAAAAACCATAATCTAGAGTTAAGTTATGGTGAGTAAAAAAAAGTGACAAAACCATTTGTATGTATAGCATATAATATAAAACCATAAATATATAACAACCATTATAATGGTTGTATAAACAACCAATATAATGGGTTTATATAAAAAACCATTTGTATGTATACAAATAAATAAAACCATATATATAAACCATAATACTGAGTTAAGTTTATGTGAGTAAAAAAAGTGACAAAACCCTCCACAGAAAGCACAATGCAAAATATAGCTGTATGCTCATCTGCATGTCTTAGGCAGGTCTGCACCCCGCCTTTCCCCATTATCACCCAGCATACAGCACTTCCACTGCAGCAAGGGATTCTGGGAAATGACATGCAAATGAGCCCACCAGTGTCACTTTTGCCTCAATAACCATTTTTAACATGGTTCCCTATAGCTTAGCTTGCAGCATGGTCACAGCTTTGAGCACAGCCAGGGTTAGGTTAACCCGAAAACCACCCACAGACAGCTGTTTCGACCTTGATGGGTCTCATCATGTGTGGGGTTGATTTTACTGGGAATGCAAGAAGAGGCTATGGGATGGCTAAACCAAATACTGAGTTAAGTTATGTGAGTAAAAAAAATGACAAAAACCCTCCACTTGCATTCCCAGTAAAATCAACCCCACATGATGAGACCCATCAAGGTCGAACAGCTGTCTGTGGGTGGTTTTCTGGGTATGCCCTTAACCCTGGCTGTCTCAAGCTGTGACCATGCAGCAACGCTTAAGCCTATAGGGAACCATGTTAAAATGGTTATTGAGGCAAAAAGTGACACTGTGTGGTCATTTTGCATGTCATTTCCCAGAATCCCTTGCTGCAGTGGAAGTGCTGTATGCTGGGTGATAATGGGAAGGTGGGGTTGCAGACCTGCCTAAGACATGCAGATGAGCATACAGCTATATTTGCATATATTATATAAGTCCGCCGCTCATGCGACTCACGCCCGCGTATGCACGGGCACACACGCGATGCGCTTAAATAATAAAAAATTTACTTACCCGCTCCTTCAATAGTCTGCAATGCCACCCCCCTCTCCCCCGCACACTAGCAGACGCAGGACACCCGCCACGCATGCTTTGAGCCGCCCCAGCGGGGCCCGCCCTTATACACCGGAAAGTCCAAAAGTATTACACTATGCTTATGTAAGCGATTGAGCCTATACTAAGCCACCACACAGTTTTCCTCAATGTTCGGCTTAAACAAATGTTTTTTTTTTTTTAAAGCATTTGAGAGGTTCTCTTAAAAATATTATATATCTCAAAATGGATTAATATGGAGTATTTTGTTTCGTAAAAAAAAAAAAAACATTTCCTGGGAGGCCCCCCCCCTCCCCTCTTCTTTCCTGTGGCCTGTCCCACACCTAGGGGCAAACTCTATAGTCACTGCATCATGCACTGGCCCGCGTATCTTTATTGACTCCGATAAGGGAAACCTTCATTTACACCTTCCTTATTCAGAGCCCAAGTACAAATTCAACCTGTAACTAATTTCCCCATAAAATGAAAGCAGTCAATCTTGCGATTAATAGGTTACATTTAATAATGGAGACAATAGTATGTTAAATTATTCACAAAATATACACATTTTTTTTTTTTTTATCTCAGAGCTGGCGTGTTCATGATCTATTTATAATGAATTAATATATTGTCATTGTGTTCATTCAACCAGGGACATCAGTTTTAACACTGAGCCACGTTCCTTTTCCTCTCTACCCACCTTCATTTACACTCTATGGTAGCAAGGAGGACCGGAAGTGAGGCAAAAAATGGGGCGGAAAAGAGGGTAGACGGTGACATGAGCTGCCGGAAGTGGGGCGAGAAAATCGACGGAAGGGGTCTGGAGAGGACAGGAGGCTGCCGGAAGTGAGGTTGGGTTGTGCAGCAGTGGATGTGTCCCCTTGCTGTTGCTCACGTGGTAGTGTAGAGAGTGACCCTGGTGAGGTGAGTGGGATCAAAGAGTGGCTGAGGTATCAGATATGCCACCTCAATATGGCCAATGATCTGCAGGCCCCCCAACTTACTATGAGGAGCAATGATCTGCTGGTATCTCCCCCTTAATATGAGGAGTATATGATCTGCTGATATCTCCCCTTAATATGAGAAGCAATGCTCTGCTGATATCTCCCCTTATATGCGCAGCAATGCTCTGCAGACACACCACCCTGAAACTAATCTTGAGCAATGCTCTGCAGGCACCCCACCTTAACATAAGGAGCATGCTCTGCAGGCCCCCCACCTTAACATGAGGAGCAATGCTCTGCAGACACCCCCTTAATATGAGAGCATGCTCTGCAGGCACCCCACCTTAACACAAGAAGCAATGCCTGCAGCACCCCACCTTAACACAAGGAGCAATGCTCTGCAGGCACCCCACCTTAACATGAGCAATGCTTTGCAGGCACCCCACCTTAACATGAGGAGCATGCTCTGCAGGCACCCCACCTTAACACACCCTGCAGGGATGCAGCCACCACAGCTTAATATAAGGAACAATGCTCTGCAGGTCTCCCCAGCCCAACGTGAAGGTCATGCTCATACTCACAACCCCAGCTCTAAAAGGGACAGTTTCTTTTATTAATGTTTACTCTCTCTTTATGGGTGTCGGATTTTCAGTATCAACAGTGCAGAGCAACCACAGCAGATGTTCCGCCCCGGCCCGTCATCCAGGTGCGTACGACATCTGCTGTAAATGATTAGCTCCGTGGCTGTTACTATACACTCATACATCTTCCTTGGCCCCCCTGCAGACGCACTTACCCGAACACCTTCCTACTTTGTCTGCACGTCTCCCTACTTACCAATTCGATTGTAAGCTCTTTTCCTGTTACTTTTTATGTCTGAATTGCTTCTTCCCCTTATGTTATTTGTATTATTTGTTATTTATATTATGTTGTGTATTTACGTGCTGTGAAGCACTGTGTACATTAATGGCGCTATATATATATATATATAAAGATGTACATACATAAAAGATAACCTCGTGGCGGTGAGGAAATCTGATGAACTGGGACAAGGGTTACAAGTAGTGAACCTAGTAACTCAGACTAAAGGGACCTACTCATTTTATCAAATTATCTCATTCTCTCCATAAAGGCAGTCGGGGCTTGTAGCACACAGTCCATCCTTTTGTTTGTAGTGACACACAGGCGGGAAGGTGCATGCCCCTCGCAGTTGTGACATAAAGGGACAATGCCAGCGATTGTCTCCCCCCTGCAGGGCAGACACAGAACTGAGCCAGCACTCGCATGGGCTAATGATGGGGCGGTTTATGCAGAGTGATGTTAGAGAGAGAATAGATCTGCCAAAACATGTCCATATATTGGGAATGATGAGGGAGGCAGACGAGGCCTCATGTTTCACCGGTGTGCTTAGTTATACTCAAACAAAAGTGATCCGTGTTGCATTGATATTGACATACCCGCCACCAAACAAGAGTGCACAGACATAAACTCATCTGCTCCAAGGGGTCTCTCTCCTACAGTAGAGAAACAAAGTTAACAGGTGTTCGCAGCTCATCCACAGCAGGGTGACATAACGTAGCGAGAGAAGCCTTCGGGGGCAGACGGGTCTGTTTCCTGTCACAGCATGGGACATAGTGGCAGGATGACAAGTGCTGATCTAGTCTGTGATAGACACAGAGAATGATTCTAATACCTATTGAATGACACAGGCAGTCAGAATAGTAATATAAAGCCAGGAAAACCCACGTCCCGTGCACTGTCCATCTCCTCACATGACATATACAGGAACGCTGCTTTATCTGCTGCTGTATGTTCGCTCACCAAACATGTATTGTAATCTCTGCTGGCAGAGACGTGGTCGAAATTCCTTGAAGAACTCTAAATGAACCCCTCGGGCTAGAAAAATCCTGTTAAAAACATGGTTTTCATCTTTCCTTTTCTCAGGTGCTCCGCAGTTTGTAAGATGTGAATCCGGTGACTCTGCCTGATTCTGGAGAGATTGAGTACTTCTGACTTGTCCTGTGCTTGTGTGGGCTTTCGCAACCGCCATTGGTCTGTCATCGCATTAAGCTTCCTCCTCTCATGGCTCCAGTTTGTATGATGGATCCTGGTAGGAGACTATATGACCAAGTACAAAGTTTTAGTAAATATAAGTGTATTCTACACGGCAGGGGTTTGCCCAAACCGCTAGAACCCTAAATGTAACCTCCTACACTAACCACTAAAACCTCCAAAGTTAGCCCTCTAAAACGTACCTTCTCGGCGCAGCGTTCTCCTGCAGCTTAAACGCCGACGGGGAGTTGGCCGTCCTATAGTGCTCGATGGCGACAACGACGGGTGACATCACCCGTCCGCACCCCGGCGAAAGTTATATTTCGCTTTGCGGCGGCGTTTGCCTGTTTTCCAGCAATTTGATTGGTTCAAGGGCCGTCACGTGACCGACAGCCCTTCAAAAATGAAATTTTGCCGGCTACAGTTTCCGGCGAAGTCGCTTCCCCTTCTTCGCTGTGGCGCGCATTATAGCGCACGCGGCGGCACTGTAAGCGCGACCCTAGTTGCGGCGGACGACCGCGGCGTATGTCCCATTCCGTAACTACCATTTGTTTGGCGTAATTTCCATTGCTTCTGCGCTGGTCTCCTAACGCTCGGTAGCTCCTGCGACGACCCCTGATGTCTCTCGTGTGTTTTCAGCTCTGAACAGAGTGCAGTTACTGGGGCGAGTGGGGCAGGACCCAGTCTATGCAGGCGGAAGGGAAGAACCCTGTGACCATCTCTCTGTGGCGCCAATGAGATGTGGACGAGGGGGAGATCGCTCGCCTTCTCCCAGACAGGTGGGGATCCTGACGCCGTGTGTGTGTCGCTCTCCTGGCCATCAGACAAGGGGTTACATCACAGGTAACGCAGCTCAGAACAGAGCTTCTATTCAGACCGACGTGAAGAAAAAACAGCCCCAGACAAGAGAGCCTTCCAGGTTTACAGAAATTTTGCAGGGGTGTCAACGCCAGTCCTCAGAACCGCCAACAGTCAGGTTTTAGGATATCCCTGCTTCACACAGGTGGCTCAAGCACTGATTGAGCCACCTGTGCTGAACATGGAGATACCATTTAAAAACTGACTTTTGGCGGTCCTGAGGACTGTAGTTCGTCCCTTCTGAACTAGATAAACTTGCTTTATTCATTTCCTTCTTAGAATTGTTTCTTCACTGGCAAACCCTCATGGCGTTCATAGTCTGCTTTGGTACAGTCATTCATGTATTTGTATTGTTTCTTCTAATCTCCTTCTAAAGCCACTGGAGACTCAACCAAGGACCACATGGCACAGGGTGTCCATTTTCCGGCCTGGCCTCCGGGACGTAGCGTACCACGCTATCAAAAAGGGGTAAGCAGTCCGTTTGCTCATGCTATTTGTCCCAATCGGCTTCTTGCCGTCCATTCTGCTTGTTTATTCATGTACATTTAAAAATTTTTTTATACAACACCGAGAGGCGGCTCAGTGAGTAAATGACCACTGACTGAACCAGTGACACTGAGTTGGAATCAGGGGGAATCTGGTTCAATTCCCGGTGTCGGCTCCTTGTGACCATGGGAAGTCACTTTATCTCCTGTGCCTCAGGCACCAAAATCATAGATTGTAGCTCATCTGGGCAGGGACTGGTCTGTGACATTGCTGTGCACTGTTTACCGCGGCGCAATGCTGTCATTGTAACGCGCTTTTATCTCACTGGGAGAAAAGCGCTGTATGAAAAAGTTATTATTACTTAGATTTTAAATCTCGTTTTTCAAGTATGTCCTGAGAGGCACAGGGATTTGCCCAAATATACAGAGCATAAGTGAGCCAGGCAGAACTGTAACAAAGAAAAGCTTGGTTAAGAGTACATCTTAAGTGCTATGGGCCATGGGGAGCAGTTACCGCCCAGAACCCGCTTGCTATAAGGCCGTGTTAGGTCATCTGATTTCCTTTCTCTTAATCCTTACATTTTAAATCACATCAGATTTTATTTTATGAATGTTCTCTGATAAAATGTAACTTTACTCTGTCGTTGTATAAATGAGGATTATGGTTCTGATAAATACTGAGTTGTCTGCATATATTAATTCATCAAACTGCTTTTATTATCGTCTGTCACTGTGTCTTTCTGTCACTTGTCTGTCTGTCCCTGTGTCTGTCGTCACGGTGTCTGTCTGTCCTACTGTGTCTGGTGTCACTGTGTCTGTCAGTCACTGTGTCTGTCAGTCACTGTGTCTGTCAGTCACTGTGTCTGTCTGTCACTGTGTCTGTCTGTCACTGTGTCTGTCTGTCACTGTGTCTGTCTGTCACTGTGTCTGTCTGTCACTGTGTCTGTCTGTCACTGTGTCTGTCTGTCACTGTGTCTGTCTGTCACTGTGTCTCTCTGTCACTCTGTTCTGTCTGTCACTTGTTGTCTGTCATGTCCCTGTTCTCTGTACTCCTCTTCATCTCTGTCTCTCTGCCTCTGTCCTCTCTGCCTCTCTGTCTCTGCCTCTTCTCTGTCTCTCTTCTGCCTCTCTGTCTGCCTCTCTGTCTGCCTCTCTGTCGTCGTCTCTGTCTGTCCTCTCTGCCTGTCTGTCATTTTATTATTTGACATTTTCTCACTACTTCAGTACAAGGACTCTGAGCTGGATTCTTGTAACATGTTTTTCTGTAACAGGTTCCGCATGGATCTCTTGTTAATATTACCGTATTGTGCATAGAGATAAGACGGTGTCAGTAGAGGGACGTGTATTGGCAGTGGAGTGTCCTAGCTGACCGCTCACAAGAGATGTTAGCGTTTTGATGGTCGTGTTCTAACTGTGCCCCCGGTGCTCTTCTCTCCTGCCAGCGCTCGCGTATACGTGAAGGAAAGATAGATTACGGGGAATATACAGATCGACAACTGAGGAGGCAGCCACCACCTTTATAGCAGGTTGAGGAGGTGGGCGGGATCAGCGGGCCCTGACCTGTGTGTGCAGGGGACCCCAGTTATTAATGCGTGGTCACATGGATCCCTCGCTGCTAAAACTGGGTTTCCAAAACCCCAGTGGGAAGCAAAGAGAAAACCATTTGTAAGGAGAAGAGGAAACGTGGTTTTGAACAAACAGACCGGGCCTGGAAAAGCAGAGCATTGTTCCCTGTGTCAATATGTATTGCTAGTAATGGTTAGAAATCGCGTTGTAAACGTTTTCTGGTTGTGATTGCAAGGTGGTCAAGGAACTATCAGAGCACGTGTCCGCAGTGGGCGTTGTGTACGCACAGAGGGCAGCGAACGGCCCAGAATCCATAGGTCTGATCTGCAGCATCTGTCACTTGTCACCCCTTTTCCGACTAATAAATATGCACAGTTTTTCCGGGACTATTTTTCCAGTCGCTGACCAGCCACAGTGAACTGCCCCCGTATATCTTACCCAAATGTTCTGTATTTGAAATTAATCTATAGTCTTATTTTGTTAGCTGGCATGCAGGTGTCTTATTGGCTAAGCCGGAGCCTCTGCCCGACTGCGGTGAATTGGTGTCAGCACACCTGTTTAATTGAAATATTATAAACTTATTGACACCTTTTTTGTAGCACCGACCCTTCATAAATCGCCATCCTTGCTGCTCTCCAGAATAATGGCAGGGAACGGATTTGGGTTTCCCCTGGTGTAAACTTGAAGAGTTTAGAAAGCCAATATAACCAGTGGCAAAGCAGCACCATAAAAAGCAGTGGTACTGCATGCACCAGACTTAAAAATTATACTTTTAATATTGAGAAAAAGCTATTCTGACCGTGTGTGTTTTTAAAAGATTTTTATCCAAGATTAACGCTTGGTATAAAGGAGACGAGCTACCTAAATAATTCACATTTTAGAGAAAACATAGTGGGTCCTTTTGGGCTGTGAAATAAGTTGTGTTCTGTGTGCTCCCTAGTACCATCACGCTTTGACCACTGGCTATAACCCCCTTTGTTGATAGGAGGCCCTTGTACAGTGAGGGGGTTTGGCCAGGGTAGCCACTCAATCCTCAATTGGTCATCAACAGGTCAGGTTTTTTCTGGATATCCCTGCTTCAGCACAGGTGCTGTCAGAATGAACGGAGCAGGGATATCCGCTATACCTGACCCGCGGTGGCTCTGGAGGACTGGAGTCGGCTACCTCTGGGGCAGGCAGATGTGGGTTGATGCTGTTAATATAGTGGCAGTTATATGGGTGCGTGAATGTCGTCACACCAACAGTTTGTGTGCTTATCCCTCTGCTTTTTCCTTGCAGAAACACATTTCCTGAGTGAACCTACGGGACAAACCTTGATCTCCGTGTGCCTGGTGTCGCTTCCCTCCTCCTCCCCCCGTCCTTGTATATACAGCTTCTGGCCAGTAATCTTTAATAATCTGTGTAATCTTTCCCCCTCTCTGCTTTAGGAAACTAAAAATTTTTGTAGAACGGTTTAAGGCATTCTCGGTCACTTATTGGACGCCAGCCTTGCAGCCCCGGACTGCGTAGATCAGGAGTGTCAAACTCCGTGCTGGAGGGCCTCCAACAGGCAAGGTTTTATTGATATCCTTGCTTCAGCAAGGCGGCTCAATCAGTGCCCTTCATGCACTCTGAGTTTGACAGCCCTGGTGTAGATGACACCTAGTTATTGATTTTTTCCCTCTTCTTTCACGTCGTCAAATCCTTACTTGTAAAATCCGCGCGTAACTTCAGAGACATTTTGCAGGCAACAGGTCCCTCCCCCGTGGAGTCTTCACATCTATGTTTTTTGTGCCTGAGGCACAGGAGATAAAGTGACTTGCCCATGGTCACAAGGGACCACACCGGGAATTTGAACCAGGCGCCCCTGCTTCAAACTCGTGCCAGTCATGTGCTCACTGAAGCCACTCACTCCCTGTACCTTCACAACCCGACCTGCTGGGGGCCCCTGAGGACTGAAGTGTGGCCTCCCCACTTCTAGCGAGTCGACGACTTGAAAAACATTATTTCAACACACCCAATAATACAGCTGCCCTAAGCCCCCCATTACTGCCTTAATACCTTCTGATATCATAGTAGACAAAGCTCTGGGTAAGGGTTATGTCTGGGGTTTTTAGTCAGTAGAGAATTCCAGCACACGCAGTTAACACTCCTTCACTGCCAGAGAGGTATTACGCAACATGTCCCTTAACCCCTCTGGCTATAGTAACGTTTCTACACCCCCCTAACACCGCTTCCAACCATTGACTCAGGGATGTTTCGCAGGCCCTGATGAGCAAATCGATTGCACAGCAGGAGGTTTGACGGGCAGGGAAGGGGTTAATGTGCTGGGGAGTGCCTGATGTACATACCCAAATACGTCAGTAAGGAGCATTTCAAGATCCAGGGCGTGCTAGGGTACGGGGCCAATTTGTGTATGGCTTCATTTCCTACTTTCCGTCTGCCCCCAAATAACCTGCGGGCTCGTAATTCAGCGGGAATCCGTTTAATAAATGACACATGCTCACTGTATACTCGTCGCCGGGAGGAGAACTCGGAATTTTGCGGAGCTCCTGCGGTAACGATGCGCACAGTTTTTCAGGATATCCCTGCTAAGCACCGGTGGTTCAGTCAAAGACTGAAGCAGGACATTTTGAAAAACCGGACCAGTTGGCCGTTGTGTGGGCTAGTTCAGGGGTGGCCAACTCCAGGGCCAAAAACAGGTCAGTTTTTCAGGATATCCTGTCAGCAAAGTTGGCTCAATCAGTGGCTCAAGCCAATGCTGAAGCAGGGGATATCTTGAAAACCTGACCTTTTGTCCTAGATATCACACATCATAATTTTAATACCTTATAGCTCAGACTTGCGTTTTTGCTGCAGTCTGGGTGGAGACCCTACACGAGCAGACCCTCAGCTGCAGGTGAAGACAGAGCCTATTTTCACAGCAGAGTGTACTCATGGCCTCTAAAAAGAAGGAAGTACAATAGAGAAGGCTCCGGGTGAAGGGACAGCTGGAAAAACACAGCAAGGGAGGGTGAAGTGTTTCACACATCTCACCAAGGAGATACACTTTCTCTGTAACCCCGCACAGCAAGGCACCACAAACTCCCTCCGGCAATGAAGCCGTTAAAGGTCGCAAACCCTCAACCGGAAATAACGCGAGTGCAAAACAAACATCCATGGCACACTCATTATTCTTAAACTTTCTTTTAAAAGGAGTGATTCACGTTTGTGTTTTTTTAATTTTATATTATTGTACCAGGCCCCCTTCTTACCTCCGGTGCAGGGTGGAACAAACTCCGCGCCGACCGGAGTGCGAGGGCCACCATCTTAGGTCCTCGCGCTTCCGCATGTACGCGTCGTGCATGCGCAAGGGGCAGAGTGCAGCAACCCTCTTAAAAACGGCTCCACACAGACGCACAGCGAGGGACTACTTCCCAGAGTCCCTCGGGGAGTTCCAGCCAATAGGGGCGCCCAGGAGGAAAGGATTAGGTTTTGGCGCGAAAACGACCGAGTACGACCAGTCTGTCGAGGAGCAAACGTGGCGGTATGTCCGGAGCAGTGCTTCCTGGACTAGGCCTAGACTTGACCTTATGCCCAGCTATGCCCTGAGTATCCAGCAGAGTATTGCAAGGGAAGGCCTACAGAATAGTGAACCTTCCGGATGAGCACTAGTGTGCTGTTGCACGGATGAACGGACCGGCCACATTGGTGGTGCGTACCAGCACAGGCCCGTCATAGACATTGTGTTGATCCACCTTGCACCTCACAAGAGTGATCCACGCGTAAGGAGCGTGGGGGGGGGGGGCGTTCGGAGGCCCCACGGCGTGACCTGCTATTCTTCCTTGGACCGTCCATCGGCTGACCTGGGTAATCAGCGTGCGCCTCCGGGATGGTAATTACGTGTCACCAACGTCCACACGGTGTGCGCAACTTCATACTTGCGGTGGACCGGTGTCTAATGGACACCGGGTGTTTAGGTGTCTAGGGCACCGCTACCTTTGGGGGGATATACCGGGGTGTTTGGTACTGTTTGGGATATTCATAGACTATTATATTGTTATTGTATGTGTGTCCGTAAACAGTTGTTATATACCTGTGTTGGGTGTGTGTGTGTGGTTGTATTACTCAATACACTAATTAGTTCTCGTGAGGGTTATTCAACCAAAGCTGGGATCCCTCATAGAGTGGAGTCGCCCATGCAACCCGAAGGAGAAAGAGCTACCTCCCATGATCCCAGTGGCGGAGGCTGGACCCTCCTTGTGAGCAACGGTACAGCAGCACGCGTTGTCACCCGCATAGTTTTCCCTTAGGCATAGGGAAGGGGGCTACATGATTATGATTTTTTTAAGCATGGATTGAAGCAGGGGTCTCCGGAGCGGAACACCATTAATTCAGCTTCGGGGACCCCCTGCTTCCTGGGACAAAGACCTGCCAAGGGGGAGCCGGTTATCGTTGGCAACGTGAAAGGTCCCAATGTCACGCGGGCCATAGGAAGTCGAATCTGATGATGTCACGGCTCCTATTGCCCACAGGGAGCAGACCCTTTGAACGCTCGCCAGTAACGTGATCCCTGCTACGAGCATCTAAACTGGCACCTCTTAAAGGAGGAGGCAAGTATGTTGGAAGCCAGGGTCCCCGGACTAAATTTAATGGGGTCCAGCTCCGGAGACCCCCCCCCCCCCTCCTTCAATCTGTATTTTAAAAAGAAAATTCCACACACAAAAAAAGAAAACGCTTTGTTTTTCCTCTAAAAACATAGATAACCCCTTAGGAACCAGATGGGCAACGCAGTCCGCGCAGGAGCTTCTCGGAAGGCGAAGGGTTAAAGCTGCCGTTTTCTTGTAGTTTTGAAAGGAGCTAATGGTGGTGAAAGTGTTGAGCGGATTTTGGAAACGTATATTCCCATAAGTGCCAGGGAGCGTTTCCCACGGTCACCAATGCTCCTGAGGTGTTACTTACGGCCGGTTATCTAATCCGTTTGTGAGGCCTACAAGAGGCCATCGTTCGCCACGTCTCAGGGTGGACAACTCCAGTCCTCAAGAGCTACCAACAGGTTTTTCACCAGATATCCCTGCTTCAAGCCACAGTGGCTCAATTAGTCCCAGCTTCATCCAACTGAGCACCTGGGTTTTCTGAAAACCAATCTGTTGGTAGCTCTTGAGAACTGGAGTTGGCCGCCCCATTGCTCATATATAGTGGTATGCAAATGTTATCAGTCTGCGACCCCCTGTCTGCTCGTGCCCCCCCCCCCTTCCCTCCCCCCCCGTACCTGTTGTCCTTCGTCTTCTAACACCATGATGTCCAGTGACCCCCGCCGCGTTGCCAAGCCACCGGAGACCAGGAAGGGAGTTACAGAGGCCACGCGCGTTCTCTCCATCGCCTGCTCTCCGGCTATGCCTTGGAGAGAGATGGGGCCTCTGTAACCTCATGCTCTCCGGTATGCCCTTGGAGGCGAGCGAGGGGCCTCTGTAACCGCCATGCTCTCCGGTAATGCCTTGGAGAAGAGCGGGGGCCTCTGTAACGCCATGTTCTCCGGTATGCCTTGGAGAAGAGCGATGGGGCCCTCTGAACCGCCATGCTCTCCGTTATGCCTTGAACAAGAGCGAGGGGCCGCTGTACCCCGCCATGCTCTCTTATGCCTTGGAGAAGAGCGAGGGGCCTCGGTAACCGCCATGCTCTCGGTTATGCCTTGAGAATAACGAGGCCTCTGTACCGTCCATCATCTCCCGTATGCCTTGGAGAAGAGCGAGGTGCCCTCTGTAACAGCCCATGATCTCCGGTATGCCTTGAGAAGAGCGTAGGGGGCCTCTGTACAACCCGCCATGCTCTTCCGGTATGCCTTGGAGAAGATCTAGGGGCCTCTGTACGAATGCTCTCGTATGCATTGGAGAGAGAGCTTGGAGGGGCCTCTGTAACCGCCATGCTCTCCGGTTGCCGGGAGAAGAGGAGGGGCCTCTGTAACCCGCACTGCTCTCCGGTATGCCTTGGTTATGTTTAAGAGCCTAGGTCCTTGGCCTCTGTAACGCCATGCTCTTCCGTAATGCTGGAGAAGAGCGCTAGGGCCTCTGTAACCCGCATTGCTCTCCGGTATGCCTGATGAGAAAGACGCGAGGGGCCCTTGTAACCGCCATGCCTCTCCTCCTCCCCTCTGCATTAAAACCGTGATAAGATTGAGGACCCTGTAAAAAAAAAAAAAAAAAAAGAAAGAAAAACATTCAAGTTCCACAACTAAAAGTGGTAAAATGTTCACTTGTAAAGCAGCATCACGCGCTATTTCCTGTTGGACTTTCGGGACGGCGCTTTAACTTTACTCAGTGGCGAACACCGCCCCAGATGTGTCCAACACATGCCACACAATAAGAAGTCAAAATTTCGAAATAGGGGTCACGGAACCAAGAATAGGTCAATTTAAAACATTTTTTTTTTTAAAAGTACTCTAAGAGCTTTTATAGGAACGTTCCTTAGCAGAGGCGTTGTTTTCTATGCAACGGCTTGTTTCAATTTTGGAGACTGTCCCCTTAATATGTATTTGTTAACGAGAAAAGGTAAAACATTGGCAAGGGGGCAGGGAAAATCGAACAACAGTATAAAAAATAAGTAAAGCTGTGCCCGTCTCTGGCTGGATTTTTAACCAACCCTCACCACCTGGCACGGGGAGGGTAATCTGCCCACACCCTGGAACTGTTGTAATTAAGGTGCAGACAAGCCGGGTATTTATAATCATACAGGAACAGAGCAGGAGATTTCCTTGGAGAGGGTCTGACGTATGTCGGTGGCGCGCCGCCTGCGCCAGCCGCAACGCGGTACAGGCAGCTTGGTTTCAACCATCGCGGTCTTGTTACCCCACGTGATATACGCGGATGACACAGTGTGGCGGAGTGTTTATTAAAAGGATTGTTTTTGCGCAAACAAACTCCTGCACCGGCTGCGCACGCAAAAGCCGTCCTCGCTCGTAACCCCTTCACTGCCATAGATTACCAGCAAGGGACATGCTAAAAATAGAGATATCATACATAGACCATCACACACCACCACCACCGCCACCGCCACCCCCACACATATATATATATATATATACAAGTCACCTCGCCGCGCTCAGCGCTAGCGGGGCCGCAGCCTTACTCTTGAGTATTTTTTATAATATACCAACACTTCCAATAATATTAACACCACTACTCCACTGTAATTCGAATAGATGGCTAGGGTTCCACAGACACTGTAGTAAGAATCCCCACACACTTGTGTCCAGACATATACACATCGAAGTGGATAGATAGTAAGTGGTGTAAATGAGAGGAGTAATAAACTCACATTGGGTTGGGCTTCTGGATATTTTCTTCTGTCCTCAGATAGGGTGTGCCTCCGTTTTCCACAGCATACACAACAAATAATAGTAAGAAAAACAGCACTGCTCACACCGGAATGAAGAGAAAAATAAGAATTTATAAGAGAGTGTGTGTACCCATACAAAAATGATGATTTATTGGATCCTCAGCAAACAGCTACATAACAGGGCAAAAAAAAACCACCAACGCGTTTCGAGTGCAAGCGCTTTCTCAAGGTAACTAATCTGTACTCACCGGGTTGTTTAAGTACTTGTTGTTCGCGCCATCATCGCCCCCCTCGTTCACTTCCTGAAAGCGTCTGGAGCGACGAGGGAATGGTGATGTCAGCACGCACGTACCTTCAAAATAACACAACTTTATTGCTACATAACAAAACGCTTTAATGTGTGTGTTTGTGTTTTATTATGTAGCAATAAAGTTGTGTTATTTTGAAGGTACGTTGGTGCGCGCTGACATCACCATCCCCTCGGCGCCCGGTGAGTACAGATTATTAGTCACCTTGAGAAAGAGCTGGCACTCGAAACGCGTTGGTGGAATTTTTTTGCCCCGTTATGTAGCCGTTTGCTGAGGATACAATAAATCATCATTTTTGTATGAGTACGCACTCTGTTAGAATGTATTATTTTTCTCTTCATTCCGGTGTGAGCAGTGCTCTGTTTTTCTGAATATTATTTAAAGCAGAACAATACACACACTATTAATATTGGAGAGTGAGCTAGGTTAAAGAAATACACATTTCTTGAAGATCCATTTTTTTTTCTTCCATAGTGAAAGACACTGTACAGCTGAATGGTGGGAGAGTGTGATGTATTACACCTGGTACACAGAGATGTGTGGGTGGGGTGTTATAAAGACAGTGTACAGCTGAATGGTGTGACTAGGGTTGCCAGGTGGCTTGTCCAAAAATACTGGACACAATGGTAAAAGATGCGACCCCCCCCCCCCCCCCCCAAATACATATAACAAATAACCCCAAGCCCCCCCAAATACATATTCAAAATACCCCCACCACCCCAATACATATTCAAAATACCCAAACCACCCCAATACATATACAAAATACCCCCACCACCCCAATACATATACAAAATAACCCCCACCACCCCAATACATATACAAAATACCCCCACCACCCCAATACATATCAAATTCAGGCTTACCTTGGGGATGGTGTCAGGTCAGGCCCAGTGGCTGCAGTGGGGGGGGGGGGGGTGTTTTTGTTTTGGGGGGGGGGGGGGGGTGGGGGGGGTGCCCCCCGTCTTTTTGTGCCCCCCCCCATCATCATATTTCCCCCCCCCCATCATCATCATCATCATTTAATCTCATCAGGCTGGCCCTCATTTCTTGAGCCTGAATTGCACTGATAATTTAACACACTCTTTTACCTGGGGGGAGGGGAGATAAGACTGCTCCGGCCCTGTATGAGCTGCTTCTGATAGGTTGTGTGTAGTAAGCTTATTAGAACCCCAGTGACTGGATATATATATATATTTCCCCTAAAATCTAGAGTTGTAAATGTAATTTAAAAAAAATATATATAGATACATTTATGGATTGAGAATTGATAAATGGTGTACATGATAAATTGTTTGTGTTTTGGACCTTTCATTTAGAAGGTGTATAAAAATAGGTAATCTATATGGTTTGGTTAATCACTTGATAAACTGACATTGTGGTTACGAGACACATTGGAATGGGTCTTGGGGCCAGTCTCCACCGTCTTGCGCAAGTTGTAGAACTCTTATGCTTTTTAATTAAAAAAAATCTTTGGAACCATATTCCCTTTGAATTCTGCGCTCTGTTTAGGTCTCTGCATGGAGAGATTACCACCAGACATGACAATCTTCAAATACTTAAAATCGGGAAGATTTAGGCGTTGACAGTGATTTTTAACGGAAACCTGGATTTAAAATTTAGGAATTCACTCCATTAAAATAAAATAAAAAACCCCCACAATCAGCAAGGTTGATAGATCTGAAACCTAGTCAGATAGAAATCTCATTATGACCTGGAAACAGATTGGCAATACTGATAACCATGAGGGATCGGATATATTAATATTAAACACATCTCTTGCAAAGCAGATTGGAAAACCCTTCTAAACGTGCCAGTAGGATTTGTAATCAGTCAGGAAAAATATTGATAAACCAGAGAGAAAGATACTTTGTTGTCGTTGGAACATTTTTTATTTATGCGGTTAAAACAAACTTAATTCTTATTTAAAATTAAGTGCCAGAGTTGAGATATCAGTTCTTAAAAATCACAGATAGGACGAAATTATTTGAGGTTACATTGTTTCACTATTGTGCCCTCCCATTTCTAAGGCTTAATGTGGATTAAATATATATTCTAGCCTTATATAGACACGTCAATATCCCAAAACTATGTCCCTAGTCGATTATCCCAGTGAATACGGGATAGATGGTTCATTAAAATGAGGGAACCGTAAGACCTCAACAAAATAATGTACAAGAGAAGAGAAAACTAGAACTAAATACTGTAGGAATAAAAAAAACAGATAATTTATAGTATATCAAAAGCAATAAATTATGTGCATTAGATCTCAAAATCCCATGGAGAGAGCAAAGAGGAATCTGTTCAGTTTGATCGATTTTAGTCAGAAAGTGTTTCTCTATTGAAGAAATGTGGAGTTCTGAAGAGCGCCCGATACAGAGGGCAGGTCAGGATTCCCCACTGGTACAAGTAGGGAGTGTAGTCACATCCAAAACTATGTTGTGCTGCAAACAAGACCTAATGGCCTTAGTAAAAAGCGCTATACAAAGTTACAGTTTGTTGCAGGTAAGTGGTATACCCAGACAGGGGTACACGTGTATGAAGCATCATCATTTATTTATAATGTGCCAACATATTCCATGGTGCAGTACAATAGTGTTGAGGATGAAAAATAATAAAATAACGAGCATTACACACATTGTTACAGTAGGTAAGGAGGGTCCTGCCCCAAGGAACTAACAATCTATAAAAGGAAGGGTAATGGAAACACAGGATACAACCATACTCTGAACAAGCAATTCGTTTCTCACCTGTATGAAACCTGTGGTGGATTGAGACTTCTTTAAAAAGCATCATCATATCCCCCCCAGATAGAAAACCACGACAGGCAGTCCTCGGTTATCTAACGGAATCCGTTCTGGAAGTAGCGTTGGATAGTGAAACCGTTGTAGTGAGTCCCATGTTAATCAGTGGCGGTGAGCGTTGGATAACGCATTCCGGCGTCGAAAAATGGCCCATAGGGTTGCATTGTAAAGCGTTGGATATGCCATTTGTTGTAAAGTGAAACGTTGGATAACGAGGACTACCTGTACAAGGAACTGCCAATACTCGCCTGGTGGAGAAAAGCAAGGTGTAGGAGACACCATGGAAAAACGCATTCTCCCGCAAGGCGCATCGGTTTTGTACGGCCAGCAAAACCCAATGACCTTCAGAAAAACCACTGTGCAAAATGACAGGAGTATGTTTCAGGTAAGAGGTATACCCAGAGGGGAACAAAGTGCATGAAGCACCATTGTAAGACATGTCCTGTTGCCCTAAAGCAGGCGTGGCCAATGCCAGTCCTCAAGGGCCACCAACAGGTCAGGTTTTAAGGATATCCCAGCTTCAGCACAGCTGGCTCAACTGACCTGTTGGTGGCCTTTGAGGACTGGAGTTGGCCACTCCTGTCCTAAACAGTCTTTCTATATCTATTGCCCCATTGGTGTGCACCTACCATCAACCTATCACATTGGCTGATTGAGGGTCTCTGTCCAGCCAGGAAAAATATAGAGATAGAACTGCTCCATTATTTACTATTAAAAGCAAAGTATTTATATAGACTTTTTTTAACTCTTGTTTCTAGAGGGAGATGAAGGGTTTAAAATTGATACATGGCGCTGTTGGAAGTATCTGTATGTACGTAATAAAGAAAGCCAAAAGGTTTAAAAAATTAAAATTTTATTTAAAATAGAAAGGTAAAAAAAACATGCAGGAAAGTAAAGCACAATAATCCTCATTATAGACACCAAGTTCATGATCATTAATTTAAGTGCCAAAGTAGAAGCAAACATGCATCTCTTAAGTGGTCCACGCAGAGCAATCTCAGGCGCACAGGACGGCTTCGGATAACAGTCGCCTGTGTTCTAATATGGTTTCTAAGAAATGCCCCCCAAAAACTAAGAGCAAACAAATAAAAACGAAACTCGTTCATATTAACAAGAGGTTGGGTCTGACCAGATCTTCTCATGTAACCGTTGGTCATTTTACTCCACAGCTTCAAATCCTATATTTTTGGGATTCCCAGATTATTATTATTATTTATTTTTTTAAAGGTGCATCTTTTAAGTTGCAGATATCCTGAGCAGCAGAGTTCTGCAGGGAGCCAGTGAGCCTGAAGGACCAACACCATACAAGCTCTAAAACTGCTTAATCTGCAAGAGGAGCATCTGTTCTCAGGGCGGAGAGGGATGTCCGGTTCCAGGTAACCCATTCTCCAGGTATATGATCGGAGTCAGGAGAAGAGAGTCAGGAGAAGAGTCCACAGAACGTGTCGTTTTCCTGCTCCAAGATAAAACGAGCCCTGTGCACGGCCCGGTGTCTCTTAATTCCCTCCACAGGTAAAGCTCAAGGAGCGAGTGTTTTTACCCCCTACAAGGCGCTTCCTGCCCCGACAAAGAAGCTCCGACCGAGGGGGGAGATTTAAGCACTTTAAGTTCTCGTCCTTCCCAAAAGTCTGGGCCAATCTAGCAGCTTTCAGCTCCCTGCAAAGGACAGGAGATAAGAATCAGATGCACGTCAGACTAAGGCCCGGGCCATAGAGGGGGGGAGCCGTGCGGACACTGAGGCTCGCCTGCAGAAGCTGGGCGATTTCATGCTCATACAGGCGAGCCAGCGTCCGCGATCGGAGGTGGGGGGAGACTTAGGGAGGCGGGGCAGTGACGTCGCTGGGCCAATCGCCCGCGACGCACTGACGTCAACGTCACAGCGCCGATGTCACGGCGCCGTGACGTTGACGCAGCCCCACTCTCATTGGAGGTTTTCAGCCGACAGCGCGCTGAAAAACAGCTTGGCGCTCTGCTGAAACCTCCAACTCCTCTGCACGCCTGCGGACGCTCGCGCGAGCCCCCTCTCAAGGCATCCTCATTGAGGATGCAGGGGCTCAGCGCGGAGCGTCCACACGGCTCAGCACGGCCTGTCCATCTATGGACACGGCCTAAGGAAGGGGGCTGAATAAGGCAAAGATAAGAGCACCTCCAATTTTCAGAATACATAGATGAGGTTGAAAAGGAGGTCCATTTGGTCCTATGTGCAGGAATGTCAACTCTTGCAGATTTTCTGCGTTCATCATTAATTTGATGTCTCATTGATTTCTCCCCCCCCCCCCCCATTAAGAGGTCAAAGACTTCAATTGAGTCCCCCATATAACAATTACAATTTCTCCATTAAAATGCACTATATTTGATCTAGAATCCCTAGATTTTGGCCCTTTGAGGTGGACATCTCTTTACATGTGAGTGCACCTGACTGGAGAGGTCGGGTTGCCAGTGACCGTTCCAGATCCCTCTCACCTTTCAAGCATGGCAGTCTTAAACTTCTCCACATTTAGCTGCTTCTGGAGCTGAGCGGCCTTCCCGAGGGAGCGCCGCAGGACTGGGTGCTTAACGAGAGCAGCTGCCGGGGGTCTCACAATGGGGTCTGGGTGAACCAGCAGCTGTAGAGAGAAGAGTCCCAGTTGGAATGGGCTCCACACTTCCCAAGTACGATTGAGTGAAGTGATCTACGCTCCTCAACGTCTTGTACATGCAGTGGTCAACGTGCGATGGATTTGTGGAGATAGTTCAGGGGTGGCCAATTCCTGTATTCAAGGGCCACCAACAGGTCAGGTTGAGGATATCCCTGCTTCAGCACAGGTGGCTCAAGCAGTCTTCAACTGAGCCACCCGAGATGAAACAAGGATAGCTTTAAAACTGGACCTTTTGCTGGCCCTTGAAGACTGGGGTTGTCCACTCCTGATGTAGAGCATTGGCAAGTAGCAAAAAGGTTGTAGGAAAAACTTGCGAGTTCTATATAGAATCCTGCTGTGGCTGGGAGTGCTACAGTATATAGAATCCTGCTGGGGCTGGGAGTTCTATATAGAATCCTGCTGTGGCTGGGAGTGCTACAGTATATAGAATCCTGCTGTGGCTGGGAGTGCTACAGTATATAGAATCCTGCTGTGGCTGGGAGTGCTACAGTATATAGAATCCTGCTGTGGCTGGGAGTGCTACAGTATATAGAATCCTGCTGTGGCTGGGAGTGCTACAGTATATAGAATCCTGCTGTGGCTGGGAGTGCTACAGTATATAGAATCCTGCTGTGGCTGGGAGTGCTACAGTATATAGAATCCTGCTGTGGCTGGGAGTGCTACAGTATATAGAATCCTGCTGTGGCTGGGAGTGCTACAGTATA